>JAWZYT010004125.1:130000-131757 GCA_034508575.1 Petrolisthes manimaculis
AGGAGGAAGGGAAATACATTGTGAAAGGGAGATGCAAAGAGAAAGAGGAAAGGGGACAGGGAAAATGCAAGAGAGAGAGATAGGAAGAAAAATTGAGTGAGGAAGATGGGGAAGTGGGTGAGGGGAAGAAGGAGGGAGGGAGGAAGGAAGAGGAGAGGAGAGAGAGAGGGAATAAGATATGAGAGAGGAAGAGAGTGAGGGTGGAAAGTGGAAAAGAAGAGCGGGAAAGGACGGAATGCGAGAGGGGAAAGGGACAAAGAGAAGTATGTGAAGAGATGGGAGAGGAAGGAAGTGTAAGACAGAGAGGAAGAAATGAGAGGATGAGAGGAGAATACGAGGGTTTGTGTAGGTTATGAGAGGCAGGAGAAAGGTCAGTGCAGGTCAGGACGATGCAAAGAAGGTCAATACAGGTCGAGAAGGTCAAAAGGAAGGATGGGGGCAAGCGATAGCACACGCAAGGGATGATAGGGAAGGCAGGATGCAGGATAGGGTAGTGATAGAATACAACAGGGCGAGATAGGGATGGCCAGAGCTAGACACCGTATGATAGGACAGCTTGTTGGTAATTCTGGAGCAACCGATTCCTCCAAACTATTCCAAGCACAAAACACCATTCATTTTGTTCATTTGGTCCTGTTTCATGGCATACTTTGAAGGCATCATGGCACTCCAATGTAACAAAAGTGAATTACCCCCATAAGTCAGACCAGGATTAATATATATATTCTATTAGTCCTGAGTCAGACCAGGGCAAAGTAAGACAAGACTTGAAAGACCAAAACGCAGCCAAGATCAGAAGAGAGCAAGCAGGGTGGGGCAGGTAAAAGGCAGGTGAAGTGGTAAGATGGAAGCAGATAACGACGAGGCAGGTAAAGAGGGCAGTAGAAGAGGGTTGTGTGGGTAGGAAGGAGATGCAGAAGATGGTGTGGTAGGGTGGGAAGGAATTGTAGCAGAGGGTGGAGCAGGTATAAAGGGTTGGGTGTGTAGGAAGGAGATACAGAAGAAGATGGTAGGGTGGGAAGGAAATGTAGCAGAGGGAGGGGCAGGTATAAAGGCAGTAGATGAGGGTTGAGTGAGTTTGGGTGGGAAGCAGAAGAGGTAGATGGGGTGTGGTGGGTTGGGACAGGACAGGGTGTGGTGGGTGTGGTGGGTTGGGGGACAGGACAGGGTGTGGTGGGTTGGGGTACAGGACAGGGTGTGATGGGTGTGGTGGGGTGCAGTGGCTGGTGTGGTTGGTAATCTTGTAATGGAAGTGACCACCCTCCCACTGTCTGACCTTTCCTCGCTCCCTCCCTCCCTCCCTCCCTCCATGCACCTCTCACTTCACTTTCATCTTCTTTTCTCGCTTCTCCTTCGTCCTTCTCTCCTCTTCTCTCCTTTCCTCGCTTCTCTTTCGTCCTCCTCTCTTCTCTTCTCTCCTTTCCCTCCTCTTCTCTCTCCTCTTCTCTTCTCTTCCCTCACTTTCCTCGCTTTCTCCATCGTCTTTCTCTCCTTTTCTCTTCTCTTCTTTCTCTCATTTCCCCTCCTTTCTTGTTTTCTACTACACCTTTCCCTCCTCTTCTTTTCTCTCATTTCCCATCCTTTCCTCTCTTCTCTTTCGTTTTTCTCTTCACTTTTATCTCTTTCACTGCTCACTCCTTTCCTCTCATCTCTTCCATCTTTCTCCCCTCTTATCTTCGCTCCTTCACTTCTCTCCTCTTTAATCTCTTCTTCTTTACTTTTCCCCCTCCTCCCGTCTTTTTTTTTCCCTTTCATAT
>JAWZYT010004126.1:0-105000 GCA_034508575.1 Petrolisthes manimaculis
CCCCTGGCCCCCCACCTGTCTTGGCCATCTAGAATAGTGTGTGTGTGTGTGTGTCTCTCTCTCTCTCTCTCTCTCTCTCTCTCTCTCTCTCTCTCTCTCTCTCTCTCTCTCTCTCTCTCTCTCTCTCTCTCTCTCTCTCTCTCTCTCTCTCTCTCTCTCCTTTTGACTTGGGGGTGAATTTGGATACTGGAGGTGTATCAGGTTGAGGAGGAGTTGGCGGGAAAAGCCTCAAGAGTTGGCGGGTAAAGGAGTTTAATGGGATCACATCACACAGTTTTTGATGCAAAGTTGAAAAAAAAATAAAAAAAAGTGTCGATGATCTTCCAGGGAAATGCGAGCCTAAATCATTTTTACCTCAGAAATTCACGAACTTCATTATCTAAAAATTTTCCTCCCTCTATTTATTTTTTAATGTTGTAAATAAAGAGGGTTTTTTAATACATATAATTTGTGGATTGTTTTTAATATATTTTGTATTTTGTTCATTCTTCCCCATTCCCCCTCCCCCCCTCCCTCCACAAGACCGTTAGTATGAGGAGGGAAGGGGGGTCTCCGGTTACCCCCTCCCATCACACCCCTTTGCCTTGCGGGGGGTATAGGAAGGGGGGGGGGGGGGAGCAATGTGTGGCTCAGTTTCTCTCTCACACACACACACACTGACATCTAACACCCGGAAGAGAGAGAGAGAGAGAGAGAGAGAGAGAGAGAGAGAGCTATATGGGTAGTCAAGAGGCCCAGTGAGGGGAAAAGGAGAGGAAATGAGGGAAAGAAGGATGGCCAAAGAAAGAAAGAAAGAAAGAGAGAGAAAGAGAGATGATGATGGACAATAACCTAAGATTTATGTGTGTCACTTCTTTCACACTCTTTGAGGGGGAGGAGGAGGAAGAGGAGGAGGGAGATAATGGAAGAGGGAGAGAGGAGAGAGTTTAAGGGGAGAGAGACGAATGGAAGGGGGAGGGGGACAAGAGGAGTGATGGAAGGAAGAAGTAGCGAGGAAGAGTAGGAGAGAAATTGTAATGTGAAGAAAGGAAGAAGGAGTAGAGAGGGAAGGAAGGAAGAAAGGAGTAGAGAGGGTAGAAGGAAGGGAAGGAAGAAAGGAGTAGAGGGGGAGGAGGGAAGGAAGAAGGAGTAGAGAGGAGGGAAAGAAGGAAGGAATGAGTAGAGAGGGAGGGAAAGAAGGAAGGAATGAGTAGAGAGGGAGGGAAGGAAGGAGTAGAGAGGGAGGGAGGAAAGGTATGACAAAAGAAGGAAGGAAGGAAGGACAAATGAAAGAGTAGGAGATAAATGATAACGTAAAAGAAGGAGAGAGAGGAGGACGGAATGACAAAAGGAAGAGGAGAGAAAATATAACGTGAATGAAAGAAGGACGGTAAGGAATGAGTAAGGGAGGAAAGGAAGGGAGGGTGAGGGAATGAAATAATAAGAGACAGAAGGAATGGAGAGATGAAGATGAAGGAAGGAAGGTGAAAGTAATTAAAAGAACGATTGATGGACCACAGCAATCAGATGAGAGAGAGAGAGAGAGAGAGAGAGAGAGAGAGAGAGAGAGAGAGAGAGAGAGAGAGAGTTGATTATTGGGAAGGAGAGGAGAGGAGGAAGAAGGTGCATTGTGAGGAAGGAGGGGAAGGGGTTGAAAGAAGAGGGAAGTTGAGGACTGTGGGGGAGGAGGGGGAGGAATACAAAGGACATTCAAACAGCAACAGACCTACTAGTCCATCCGAGGCTGCTTGATTTTTACTTCTAACTAGCCTACAAGGGTGAGTGAAAGCATAGCAATGAAGAAGGCTCCTCCCCACCCACCACTCCCTCCAGTGAAATTTGTAGTATGGAAAAATTAACATCCCTCCACATCATACGTATAGAGGTGAAATATTTGGTCCTCCGTGGGTGAAGGGACATTTTGCACATACAGTTAGTTATCCCACACCACCAAGTACCACAACAAACATATTATTCTCTTACAAATGCAGTCAGCCGTGGACGGACTGGGTAGGTCTTACTTTACTTGATGTCGTCATCCACAAGTATAGTAGCTTAGCTGGGGGTTTATTTCCAGATATTTGTCGAGGAGGAGGAGGAGGAGGATGAGGCTTAGGTAGAGAGGCTGAGGAGAGGTGAAGTGTGTGTGTGTGTGTATGTGTGTGTGTAGGAGGAGAAGAGGTGAAGGGTATGTGTGTTGGTGTAGGTTGAGAGGTGCTTGAAGGAGGTGTAAGAGCGAGATACAGGGATTTTGAAAGGTTGGAGTGAAAGACAGGTGAAAGTTGGATGGAGGACCTTGAGAGAGAGAGAGAGAGAGAGAGAGAGAGAGAGAGAGAGAATTGGCTTGTGTGTGTGTGTAAGAAAAACCACGGTTGGTTAACAGTGTAATCGTGTGTGTGATGTGTGCGAGCTATGAAAAAAAAAACTATGTTAAATACAAAGAGTATATTTACACGCAGAATAGGAGGAGATAAAACTAATATTGTTGTGAAAATGTATGGAATATATTTGGTTGTGAAATGTATGTATGGCATAAATAAATTTCGACAATGCCTGCAAGTCGGTATTTTTCTCGCCAACGCGTATGAGACCAAATTAATGTTCCTCTCTCGTTTTCTGATTCGGGTTGGAGTGCATCTGTTCCGGGCGTGTGGGAGGGAAGATAAAGAATGGCAAGAAAAATGGCGGGAAATATAGGGCAGCGAGAAAGAAAAATGGCGGGAAATGAAGGATAAAAGAAAAATAAGAATGGCGGGAAATGAAGGGTAAAAGAAAAATAAGAATGGCGGGAAATGAAGGGTAAAAGAAAAATAAGAATGGAGGGAAATGAAGGGTAAAAGAAAAATAAGAATGGCGGGAAATGAAGGGTAAAAGAAAAATAAGAATGGCGGGAAATGAAGGGTAAAAGAAAAATAAGAATGGAGGGAAATGAAGGATAAGAGAAAAATAAGAATGGAGGGAAATGAAGGATAAAAGAAAAATAAGAATGGAGGGAAATGAAGGATAAAAGAAAAATAAGAATGGCGGGAAATGAAGGATAAAAGAAAAATAAGAATGGAGGGAAATGAAGGATAAAAGAAAAATAAGAAAGGCGGGAAGTGAAGGGTAAAAGAAAAATAAGAATGGCGGGAAATGAAGGGTATGAAAAAAAATGAGAAATGGCGGGAAATATAGGGTAACATAATGACTGGAAGCACATTGATGAAAAAGAATAATGGCGGGAAGCACATTGATGATGAAGAAAAATGGTGGGAAATGTTGGGTTGAATTACTAAGTTAATTCTCTACACCACACTGCACCACACCCGTTATAGTGATATGAAATTATTTGTTCTGCCAGATTGCCCCGTGTATTTTAAGAGAGAGAGAGAGAGAGAGAGAGAGAGAGAGAGAGAGAGAGAGAGAGAGAGTGTGTGTGTGTGTGTGTACTTTAAACAGGTGGATGTGGAGGTGCTGATGAAAACTCGTGTGTGTGTGTGTGTGTTTGTGTGAGAGAGAGACTGAGAGTAGATGAGAGTACTCGTAGGTGGTGATGAAAACTGGTGTGTGTGTGTGTGTGTAATGATAATCAGGGGCTGGCCACGAGTATAATACATGGATGGATACTATTATAGTGTTGGATGACGCGTGTCTGTCTTACAAGGGGTTGGTCGGTGCCTCATTCTTTGTTTACATAAGTTAACTGGGGCGTGGCTAGGCACATTACGACAATCTCAAGCCTTCTCAACTTTTGATTTACGCTCGTAGTTAAAGTTCTCTCTCATCTTGTCTTACTTTTAATATCGTGCCATCCATCCAGCCTTAAATTATATATGTATGTGTGTGTGTGTGTGTGTATGTGTGTGTCAATATCGTGAGACGTTTGTTCATAGGCTATACGCGTAGTTTATTACTGTTTTTATTAGCCTTGTATTGTAGGCATAATATTTTCCACCCTCGTTTACTGCATGTTATCGCTTAGCATATATATTATTTGGTTTATTTTAGTTTTTCGTCTGCCATTAATTAAGTTTCATTTAATGTTGGACTGTGTGATATCCCTGTTAAAATGTTATCCTATCTATATACAACACTTTCATTTGTTTTAATTCACGTTAGAGTGTGCGATCTCCCTATTAAAATGTGGTCCTATTTTCAAACAACTCATTTATTTCATTCACGTTGGACTGTGATTTCCCTATTAAAATGTTGTCCTATTTTCAAACAACACTTTCATTTGTTTAATTAACGTTGGAGTGTGTGATTACCCTGTAAAAAAATGTTATCCTATTATCAAACAACACTTTCATTTGTTTACGCCGTCGTCTTTTGTTTTGGTTCCCTGTTTATAGCCTTGGATTTATTTTAACTTTTTAGATAATGATTATGTTAAACTGGACTGACGTTATCGTGTTAATTGGGTGACGTTAATTATAGTGTTGGGTGTGTACAGAATTTTGTTTATATTCGAATTGCTACATGATTATTACTAGAACTGGGGTATATTTATTTTCCATTAGAAAACAATTAACTTGTGTGTGTATTACATGAGGCTCCGTTTTATATTTTCTTTTGTGTATTACAGAACTCTCTCTCTCTTCGTTGTCAACACACACAACAACACTTGTAAAATAAATCCCCACCGACCTTGCAGTGACTTGTATCCATATTATTATCTTTATGACTCTCTCTCTCTCTCTCTCTCTCTCTCTCTCACACACACAAATAGACTAAAGTAAAGTGTTACGATTGTTGTAGTCATTCTTTATGGTGTGTGTTTGTGTGTGTGACGGGGAATAAACTCTCTCTCTCTCTCTCCAGGCGTAGATGTTTTGAAAGAGGCAGTGTGCTGTTTGGCCACCGCTGCGGAAATTAAGAGGAAATAATCACGCAGGCCGATTTTCCCCCTTAGTGAACCTCTCTCTCTCTCTCTCTCTCTCTCTCTCTTTGAACAGCAGATACACATTTCTCTCTCTCTTTCAACAGCAGATACACATTTCTCTCTCTCTCTCAATAGCAGATACACCTTGCTCACTCTCACTCTCTCTCCAATTCCTTCTTTCTAGTATAAATATCAGGTTGGTCCTTGCCTCCCTTCCACACCACTCCTCTTATCTGCACCATACTTCATCCTCTTTCCACCTCGTTTATCGCCGCCACCACTCATTCTACCACCAACACCACCACCACTTTCATTTCGTTCACTACCAACACCACCACCACTCATTCTACCACCACTACCACTCCCCTCACTACCACCACTATACCACCACCAACCCTCCCTTTGCACTCCATCTCGTTACTACCCTCCCCCACCATTCACTGTCATTACCATAGCTAAGTATATTTCTCTACTCAGTCTACTCCAACCCTTCCATCCCCCATTTTGCTTTTCATCCCCTCTTTCATTCCCTTAATTTCCCCTCCATTCACCTCCACTCCTTCCCTCCTATTTCCTCCATTTCGCGGCCTTTCCCTCCTCTCTCTCCCTTCCCTCTCCTCCCTCCATTTCCCTTCTCTCTCCTCCTCCCTCCATTTCCCTTCGCATCTCCATTTCGCTCCCTTTCCTTCTCTCCCTTCCCCTCCCTTTTACCGATTCAACCAAATGTATTCCTGCATCCCTCCCTCTTTGTAGTTCTAATGCCCCCCCCCCCTTCCTCCCTCCTCTCTCTCTCTCATCTAATTTCCCTCACCCTCCTCGTCTTTCGTCTCCCCTCAACTCATTTCTCTTCCCCTCTTTGACCCTCCTCTCTCTCTCTCTCCAAAATCGATCTACAGTATTTCTATCTACCAATCTGTCTATTTATTTATCTATCACATTCCGTCTACTTATCTCTATTTATGCGTTTTTCTCTCGTCACTATCTTGTCTTATTTTTGGTAATTGTAGTAGAATTTTTAAAACGCACTATAGAGACTACCATAATGAAAAGAAATACAAGTACAGGACGTGTTTTCTTGTACTGTTCAGAGGGCTTTGTATGAGCATATAATATTCATCCGCTGATTCCTCCAAACTATATATCCTTTATTACGGAACAGATCTCCTTCTAGTAACACTGGGGTGATTTCTTTCCTGACATAGTTTGGAGGCATTAATAACCCTCCAAAATTACCAAAACTAACTATGTTGTTCTCTAATTAAACCGTGAAACTGATGTTGTTACGGGATCGTAATCTAACCGTGAAATTGGTGTCGCTGCAGGTAAGGGGCCTAACCTAATATAACCTAACCTAACTGTGAAATTGGTGTTGTTATAGGGGCCGAACCTATACTGAAATAGGTGTCTTGACAGGGGCTTAACCTAACCTAACCAAACCTTAATTAACTAACTGTGAAATTGGTGTCGGTACAGGGGCCTAACCAAACCTAACCTAACTGTAAAATTGATGTTGTTATAGGAGCCTAACCTAACCTTAACTAACTGTAAAATTGTTGTTGTTACAGGGGCCAACTTGAAGATATGCCGTGGGGACATGACCTGCTGTACAGAGACGATGGAACGCAAGCTCAGTGTCAAGAGCCGCCAGGAATATGACAACAAACTCAAGGACATCCTCAACCCCATCGCCTCACTACTCGCCAAGAAAAACACCAAGCTCAATGGTATGTATGTTGGGAAATGGTATGTGTGTATGTCTGACTGGGAAATGGTATGTATGTCTCGCTCGGAAATGGTATGTATGTATGTCTCACTGGGAAATGGTATGTGTGTTAGTATGTCTCGCTGGAAAAAATATTAAAATTGTACCTGGTAGTGTGTTTCTTTGCTGTTTTATACTGTACTTCAATAGAGGTGTAAGTAAATCCACAAAACGATAATTAAAAATAAACAAAGCAACTGCCATAACAGAACTTTTGTATAGGTACTGACCTGTCATTTGGTTTCCATTCCTTCTTCTTAAAAAAAATAATACTGTTATTCTTTCCACAGAGGTGTTCAGGAAACTTCTCAACCACAGTCGGGAGAACTTCCACGCCATGTTCAGCAAGACGTACGGGATATTGTACCAGCAGAACTCGGATGTGTTCGTCAAGCTGTACGATGAGCTTGACAAGTACTTCAAGACCGGGGAACTGGACCTGCAAGACACAATGGATAACTTCTTCCGACTGCTATACAAACGAATGTTTAGAGTGATGAATGTACAGTACACGTTTTCTCCGAGGTGCGTCAATTGCATGGATTTGGTTTACTAAACATGTGGTAAATTAGAAGCTGTGGATTCCTTCAGACCATGCCACAGTTAACATTACACTGACTATTCTATCTGTGTGTCGTGTTTACGTTGATATAAGGATGAAATAATATAGGGATGGCAGTATATATGTAGCCTGCTTTAAAACCAAATGACATACTGGTAATGCAGTTGTGTAGTTTATGATATAGATAATTGTGTTTTAATAATTACAAAGGAAATTATTTCAGATATTTACAATGTGTAACTCAACATATGGAAGAGCTTCAGCCATTTAAAGATGTTCCAAAGAAGTTGACTACCCAAATCAAGAGGAGCTTTGTTGCTCTTCGCACTTTTGTTCAGGGACTTGCAACTGGAAGGGATGTTGTGCGAAATGTCCTTAGAGTAAGTTGGCAAGTTGGAAAATCAATTAAATTATGAATATTTGCTGGACAGGAAATTTTAGTGTGGTGTACGATAAAAAAAGCTTAAAACCTTTGATCAAATATACATGTAACTTAATGTTAATATTTTCATTGTTACATGTAACTATTGTAGTCTTTGTATCCTCTCCTCTTATTGTTACATGTAAACAATAGTACAGGTATTTGTATCCTCTCCTTTTTGTAAAGTACTGTACAATATGGACTTAAACTAACCTCCTCTCCAGGTCAACCCGAGTGCAAGCTGTGTACATGAGTTGATGAGGATGAATCAATGTTCCACCTGTGCTGGTGAACCAAGGGTACAGCTCTGTCGTCCATACTGCCATGAAGTCATCAATTACTGCCACTCACACCACCAGCCTCTCATCACTCATTGGATTTCCTATGTTGGTAAGTCACTGAGCTTCCTGTTAAATGAAGTAATAATAAATCATTAGTTTGTGTGGAAAAAACACTGAATACTGTATATTCAACTTTAAATAAATGTATCCTGTCATGTTCATCGTTATCCTCTGCCCTTCTCGTACTGAAGAAAATACTGTAAACACCAAAGTAGGATGACGTCAGATAATTCAATTGGTTTCCACAGATGCCATGGTCAGTGTAGCAGAGAGGTTAGAGAATCCCTTCAACTTCGAGAATGTGGTTCAACCAGTGAACTACAAAGTCTCAGAGGCAATCATGAACTTCCAGGAGGCAGGAGTGGAGATTTCTGATAAGGTTTGGCAACTATGACATACCGGTACCTGATAATTATATAAATAAAGTTGAGTTTATACAAAAAAATTAAGGGCAATACAGGATTGAACACATAAACTTAAGTAGGACTTAAGATTGTAACTACAGTACACTTGTAAGAATGTCTGTTATAATAATTTAAGATGTGGTTTAAATATTGAAAATGTTTTGTTAATGTCATGGTCTTGGATACAGGTGTTCCAGGGGTGTGGTCAACCCCCACTGGGTCGCACCAAGAGGCAGGCAGTTGAGGGAGAGATCAATCAGGACTTCCTTGACTTTAGAGGTGATCATATTGAAAGACGGGGTGAGAGGGAACAGGAAACTGTCTCTGTCAGCAGGCATGTTCATGAGATCAAAACCAAGGTAAGGGAAAACCAGGCAGATATATATGTACTGTACTTTTTTTTAGACATCTAGTACTTTATTAAAGACAACAGATGTAAATCTAACACAAAATCTGAAGAACTACTTTGTATAATTAACATGAACCACAAAACACATTCCTACTGTATCCTACTGTCTGTCATCAGTACTAATTTCAATATACTGTTCCTTGTTTGCTCCAGATTAGGAATGCTCGGGCTTTCTGGAGTGAGTTAGACAAGAAGATGTGTGACGATACAGCTCGGGAAGGTTCTACCAACTGCTGGACTGGAACACAAGTGGGAAAGTAGGTAGCAGTCAAGTGCTTTGATAGGGTTTTGAATGAGGCACTTTCCAAAAGTTTCATACAGTATACTGTATTTGGATGACCAACACTACAAAAATTCTCACATGTAGTAATAACTGGTGGACTTTTTCCTCCACAGATATGAGAGTAAAGGTGGGTTCAACATCACAGACCCACACCACAGCTCCGAGATGAATGAACAAGTGATGCGGCTCAAGATCATCACCAGTAAGCTGCAAGAGGCGTATAATGGACGAGATGTTTCATGGATTGATGACGGTATGGTAACCTTTGTAGAACTTGTATTAGCCTCTGACATTTAAAGTCATCTGGTATTATATAGTCCAAGTAGATTTGACAAGAAATATGCCACTGTTGTTGGGTTATTCAAGAATAGTTTCTTCCTTGCATTTGAACATCAGTAGTGCCTCCTTACAAAAAAAAACTACATTTAATAACTTTTATTTACAGAATCGTGGCTGGGGAATGGTGGGCGTCAGAGAGAGCAGGCTGTATCAGATGCAGAAGCTGAACATGAGGAGGAGGGCAGTGGTAGCGGTGATGGAGATAACTACAGCTCTGGATCCAGTGGCCACCTTCCCATTGATGATGAGGACGCATACACTCCCAAGAACAAACACCGTCCCTACAGTGGGTACGATGACGATGAAGAAGTTTACCCTCCCTACTCCCACGGCAGCGGGCATGACGAGCGCTATGGCAGGGGACACGACCTAGATGGTAATGAGGGGTCAGGCTGGGACATGGAAGGTTCGGGCGACGACTTCATCCACAGAAGTGTAGCACCCATAAACACCAACGCCAACATCCCCACCGACATTCACAAGACACAGACAACAAACAGGAAGATCCCTAAACAGGACACAGAACAGCCACCCTCTGCTGCCACTAAGGAGAGCATGTCACTCAATCGTGCCATCACCATCTACATGCTGCCTGCCTTTATAATGTTCCTCGGATCTTTAGCTTAGGTGTGCTGAGGAGGCTAGCTTCATGTTTATCATATCTTTGGATTTTATAGTGTGTCCTGGTGAGAGATAGAAAGTTGATAGAAATTTTTACAAAGGAAAAGGTGAAGAAATAATTAATATTGTGACTAGAAAGGAAAAGTTAAGGAGAATCTAAATAGTGATATTTAAGTTGATACTAACGAAAGCAAGGAAAAGCAATATTCTCAGTTTATTATTATAAATAATATATGTTGAGAATATGTATGCCTGTGATATGAAAACAAGGCATTATTTATACTGTACAGTATATGACAAATATTGGTACTACAGATGAACCCACATACAGGACAGTGCAGTGTTCATGATCTCTCATTGTATATGGGAAATTGAAACCACTATTATAGACCATTGAAGTACCAATACAGTAGAAGTTTAACATTGCTATTACTTGGATATATCAACTACTGTTATTTTTTTTTATTTTTTTTTAACCGTTCAGATTGAAAGGTGTGATGATTGTGATGAAAGTTGTACAATGTGGAATATCATAGAATGTCTTTAATTATTAATAGGTGACATTCACAAGAAATCTTCTGTAAGGTAGATATCAGAACAAGTGATTTGCTGTTATTGAGTGAAGTATGCTTGAACAAATCAAGAGTATATGTAGGTACTCGTAGATATTCAACTTCATATCGCATTAGGAAGATCAGGTTTTATCTTCTTGTGTAGAAGAGGTAATTTCTGTCCTGGTTATACTATTATAGCTCTTGGAAGTATATTGTGTGGATGTTGTGGCTGTGTCAGGGTAGAGGTTACTGAAAGATGATATTGTGTGGCCATATCAGAGGTCTGGCTATGGTTGTGTCAAATGAATGTTGTGGATGTATTTGTGTGGTAACAAGATGACCCTCCATTGTTGATACTTATTGGAGAAGAGTCTAAATAACAACATCCTACCATGGCCGTGTCAGAGAAGCCACCACAAGACATCCGTAAGTGGTCATATGAAACTTCTATGGCTACAAGACACCCGGAAGTGGCCATACAAGACTTCTGTGGCCACAAGATCACACTCACTTTAGGCACAAAACCTCTTGAGACTATGAACTACTGAGCTGAACTCCTGTGCCATGAGTCTGCACTTGTGTAGAAATATTCAACATTATTTATTAATGGACAGTAGTTGTATTGAAGCCACACTATATCAGACTGTTTGATAATGCTTTACTAATAATATTACAAGAATACTCTTATCATACATACATACAGTACATACATACATTTTTTTTCAGTGCTAGAAATGAGCATCACAAAGGCAAAATTTATACTATTGGCCATTACAGTATGATAGCTATGGAAATTTTGGTAACTAGTGTATCACATGTATGCAGTCCCTTTGTTACTGTGATAGGTAAAGTGTGTCATACCAGCACATGATCCTACGTCCTCAGACCCCAAAAAAAAGGGAGTTTACGAGTATGTAGATGGAGCAAATCCAACCTGAGAAGAAGGGAGGATGAAAAAAATAGTTGGGAGGATGAAGGACTGAAGACGAAGGAAATAGGTGCTAGTGTGGTAGACCCTTAAGAGTATCAAAAGTATCCTGGTCTGTAATCAAAACTGGGCCGTCCAGGCAGATAATATTTTAACCCATACTTTATCTTTTATTTTACTTATCTCACTTATCTCTTGTATTCTTTTTCAAGAGTATGTAGCATACTATTTGTATGAATGTGTATATATATATATAATTTGATTAGTTTGCTGCATGTGTATCCCCTTTGTTTCCCATACTAGTGAAAAAGGTGTTGTTTGAATCATCGCAATCATTGTCATTAACTAGGATATCCCATCTACGTGTCTCTTAACATCATAATTCATCAAAAAGTGACATGTGGAATATCATCATTAATAGTGTATCTGGATCACTGTCAGTCAAGCATGTGTGAGGCAAATGACAGTGAAGAGATTTACGCAGGTTGTTGTTGTAGTTATCATCGACATGGTCGGTGGTGGTCAGTCACTCATTCATCAAGACCCTCACTCATTCACTCACTCTCTTCTTTCTCTGTGATGGCCAATGTGAGGAAAAATTCATGGGCTAGACAACATTGACCAGTACAGAGTCTCCATACAGTTAGTTACATGGTACTGTATATGGAGTAAATGTATGGGTCAGTGTTCATCATAGAGCCTCTTGAGTGTCCTTTACATTGGACCGTGTGTCACAATACCTCGAGTGAACAATGTTACTGTTTCTAAGTGTTCTCCAGCAGCTGTAACATGTAAGAGCACAGTGCAGGTACTTGTATGTTTCACTCTTGGCTTTAGCTGTAGAATGTATTAAAAGGGTGGGTGATTGTAACTTCAGCTTATAGTACCATTGATATGTACCTTTAATAATGAACTCGATAATCATATCAAAGATGAGCTTGAGAAGGAACAGCAATAAGAAAGGTGTACAATGTATATGCACCCCAAGTTTATACCAGAACACTTAACCTTCTCATGCACAGGGGACTCATTTGTGCTTCATTTTAACTTTCCCAAAGTGCTTGGATAATTTCTAGTTTATATGACCAATTCAATAGGTCTAAAAAAGGTGCTTTGGTTAATGATAACCTATACCTTGATATTAAAAAATCCAAGTCACCTACAAGCACTGGAGGAAAAAATATCAAAACGTATGAAGTGCATGTGACTTACCTGAGCAAGAAGAAGATGAGTAGTTTGGACAGTTGTACTTGAGGTAGGAGTCTGTGTTTAACCCGCCCATTTGTGCCGAGACAGAACTGGTGACAAGAAACAAGACACAATATATATATGTTTGCACCCTTTTAGCAGCCAGCCAGTGTTGCTTTTGCTTGTGTTGTAAGGAACTTTCTTTTTTATCAAGGTTGGTGTCAGGCTGAGGAGGGTCAAAAGATCAGATGGCTTTTGAGTGGAATCAGTTATATTATTTACTACATCTGTGGCTGACCTTGATATTATGCCAAGAAAAAGTATTAAATGTCATTCTCAGGACTTCTTAGTAACTGTAATTCTGGATTTTACTTGACTGTTTACCACTAAAACAGAGGAACAATTTTTCATAGCAGGCAATGTACACCTGTTTGGGACTTTTTGATGTTGGTCATCCAAAAAATGGGTGCAGTTATTATAAGCACCCAGATTTATTAACACCATGCATTCCTTTATTTTCATTGTTTTAAAGCTGTCAATGTTTCAAATTACTGTATCGGTTATAAAAAATAAAAGTCCCACATTTCTTAGTGTAAAGTACAGTATATATCCTGTTTTATCAGTAAATATGGCAGAGATACCAGGCATCTGAGCCAAATCTTGAAGCAAGTGCTGAGTTTTGTATTGTTTGGTTTACAGTTACAATTACAAGAGATGAAACATATAAAAGAAGAAAATGAGCAGTGTTAGTTTGATGTCAGGATGACGGTTGCATTTACAAGGGATGCTTAAACCACAGATATATACAAGACACAGAGAGAGGGGCAAGGTGAATACATGCTGACTTCTGGATGCTAAAGAAATACGAGAATATATGGAAATTACCCACTGCAACTTTGGGTGTGCACTCCCTCCCTCCCTCCAGCAAATTATCTCCCCCAATTTATGTGTACAGTAGTTGGGTTGTACGCACATTTCCTCATCTTCTAGTACTGCCAACTCCCTTCAGTTTCTTTCATGTATCAGTTACATATTTACTTATTTTCTCCTGTTTGATCAAACTTGATGGTCTTTAATTACATAACCCCAGTAATATTATGAGCAACTTGGTTATTCATTTTTTCCCTCAACTTCTGTTGAATCCAAAGATCTCGAGCTACCTACCTAGCTACCCCTTACATTAAATGAATGTCTTGGTTATTTTCACCATTCTTACACTTCTATCATCATTAACTTGTTTCCTCCATGTATATCAAACCTAGAGGTCTTGAATTACCTGGTCTTGTTAGTTTTCTACATGATATATATATTTCCATTCCTTTTAAATCTGAGGGTTGGAAGATATGGTATTTGTTTTGTTTTCCTTGCTGGGGTTAAGGGAGTGCACTGCGGAACCTTTCAATATTGAGGATCTTGGTGCTCATAAACATTCCTATTGTACAGCAAGACAGCTAACCACAACACCACCTCTACCATTTAGATTTATTTTTTCCTTTTTTTATATTATTGAGAGGGTACGATGTCTGTGAATTGGGGGGATTACAAGAAGAGGTAATTCATTTTATCAAAGTTTGGAAGTTACTGACTTTCATAAATATGACTGCAGTACTTTATTATAACAAAAGTATCCTAGTCTTGTTTCTTATACTGATGTCAATATTGCATTTGTTTAATTTCACGTACCAGGTCGCTTATATTTGTCCACATCCTTGTAACATCTAAGTACCAAATCTGCATAATTGAATTGAATTGAATTGTTTCTTGTCAGTCTTAAGGGGAAATTCATTTCTTGGTGAATTATAAGGATCTGATTTTTCCAAACTATGCCACGAAACATATCCCCTATTCGTACTATTTAGGGTGTCTGTTTTCTGGTAAAGTTAGGAGAAATCAGTAGCCTTTCAATTTACCATCAAGAGAATCTCACCTTAAAGTGAACAGAAATCTATAAGATAGTAAAAAACAACAACATTTACTGTTATTCATTACCCCCCCCCCCCCCCTCTCTCTCTCAAACAGTGTGGTGGATTGATTATATATCACTTACCTCATCAATCATTATGTACATGATCATGGTTCAATTTAAATAGTTCTTACTTATGAAGGGTAAGATGTTAAGGGAAGATTCTCTTGTTGGTAAACTGGAAGGCAAATGATTCCTCCTGACTGCCAGAAAACATTCACCCTCAATGGTACTACTAGAAGATCTGTTTCGTGGCATAGTTTGGAGGAATCGGAGACCTAATTCACCAACAAAAGAATCTCCCCTTCATGGATGAGAGGTATTACACATTCCTTCAAACTGTGCCACAAGAACCTGCCACCAGTATTGTGGTTGTGTTTCTCAGCACAGGTTGGAAGAATAAGTGATCTCTATTTTAAGGGGTTATAGGGCTGTGTTGGTACATTGGAGCGCCTTGAATCCTCCAAAGTATGCCATGAAACAGAACCAATGAATAAATATACTGTAATGGTATCCTGTTGCTTGGAATCATTTGGAGGAATCAGTTGCTCCAGATTTACCACCCACAACACTACAATATACCTCCATAACAGACAACATCTTACCCACCTAAGATTGGTCAATGTTCCCTGTTAAACAAAAAGAACATTACAATACTCTTAATTCCAATCATTACAATATTGGTTGAATAATAAATGATTTACATATTAACTGGCAGTTCAACTGGTTCTGGAAAGTGTTAATTTGTCATCTTACAGCATTCATATTTGGGATACAGTAATTATCCTAAAAATACCTGACAGGTAATTGTATATGTTTTGTTTTCACTAAGATGAATTACTAATTTATCATCTGTATAGCAAAATTGGTTCATATGTTCACTGCAATCTGCTAAATATTACACCATAAAACAGCAGACTCTCTCTGGCTATATCTCAGTATGATCTTAGTCATCATATAATACTTATAATATTCTCAGTCATCACAAAATAGTGTATTATGGAAAGCTATAATGCAAGTTGTTGTTTTTAAGCTGTTTAATCCATAATTACTCTATCTTCTGAAAGTCATCACAAAATACTGTCTTAATTATGGAAAGCTATAATGTAATTTTTTTTTTAAGCTGTTTCATTTATAATAATTACTCTTGTTCTGAAAGTATGAGCATAACATTAAGCTATTTATGTTGAGGTAAACAGTCTTACTACTCAGTTTATACTTTTCGTTTACACATGTGACTTTGATATGCAAGTGACGTTTTTTTAGGTGTAGTTTAAAAAAAAAAAAAGCATATTTTTTTCCATATGTAACAAGTAGCATAATAATAATTCATCCCTTATGTTTAAATTGAAATAATTGTTCTCCATTCCTGTAGCTACTCACAGTTTTAATTACCAGTGAGATTATTGCTGTCAGAGGGAAGGCAATTGATTCCTCCAAACTTTATTGTGAGACAAACTACCTAAAAGTCTATGGTTTGTTTTATTAGCAGTGTTTGGAGGAAACTGGTTGCAACCAATTTGTCAGCCTTTTCATATCCCATTGAGTACCAGTGTATGATAAGCATTAATGCAGATCTCTTTGGAAAGTACAGTCAAATGCATTTACTTTTTCCATTTTGTGTTGGTATCAAATTTTTAGAAGTCACTTGGCTATGTATGAAAATTCCATTCTGTAGGAAGGACAATTGTACAGAGATATTTTGTTATTTTATTGTAAATAATACATAAACTGAAAATCTTCCTGTGTATTAATGTCAATCAAGTAATATAATTTTTTTTGTATAGTGGAATTTTTAGTTTAACATTCCACTACTTAATAGTGCCAAAGTGTCCTTTTAAGCAACTCGTTCAACTAACCTAACCATGGGGCTGCTCGACCAAACAGCATGAGAAACTTGAAACAACAATTAACATGACCAGATCTTTTGTGTGACCTGAACTAATCTAGCATTAGTCCAACTGTATTACGGTACAGTATAGGAGATGGAACTTCTTTATAAACAAACTGAATTAGTTCTTATTAAACTCTGGGATGGTTAGAGTCCGTTAGTAAAGACAAATGCATGTTACCAGCCAATACATGTTAGTTATGCAAGGAAGACTAGAAAATAACCAGCAAGAATAGTACACTACTGTCTCTCAAACACTACATGAACAGTACACTACTGTCTCTCAAACACTACAAGAAAACTACAGTACTGTAATAAATCATGGCAAAAATAGTATAGAACTGTAATAAAATCACATGTACTGTATTGTTTTTCCAAATAATGACACAGTTCTGAGCAATTAAGTTACCTCACCTGAGAACTGAAGGTGATGTTAATGACGGGTAGTGGATGATGACAGTCGAGTAGATGTTACAAGTGTTATCATATTTTTTTTATAGCAGCATGTAACCAACCCAACCACATCATTGGCTACTGAAAACAAAAGGTAATTATGAGATTGACTGATTGATATTAGGCGCCGCAACAGTGAAGTCATATGGCGTCTGAGGAAGAATTGAGGTGATGGAGAGGTGGGACGGTAAGTACATAGGATAGTCGAAAGGATATTGGCAGTACACAACCAAGCCACACCATTGGCTACTAAAAAAAATGCTAACAACAAAAGATAATGAAAATAAGGTTGAAAGGGTTCACACTTTACATAATACATTGCGAGCTGTATGGATTTCGGGTCTTCCTTGGATTGAATGGGGATATGTCTTCTGTTCTGTTGATGTTATGGTTTTCTTTTATTAAAACATTTGACATTATTCTTAAAACTTCATATGGATGTGTATTATGAGATTGGCTGAAGTTTTTTGTCTGATTTTCGTATTCAAAGGCATTTATTTTAGCATTGTAAATATTTTGAAGCTGGTTAGTTTATTATGGCTGGTTTCACTCTTGCAAGCCAATTTTCGGGCCTGCATAACTTAGACCGTGTGTAAATTATCTACGTCTCACTAATCCAACATTTATACCAATACACTGTAATGTATAATGGTAATTATGCACAACGTTAATTTAGGGCAGAATAAAGAAAAGTAGCTAGAATAGGTTACTCTGTGGTCTCTTGGAGGTGATGTTGTAAGGCCACCATTTCTACAGTATATCTCGCTGCTATGACACCAATGGAACACCGTAAATCTTACTATGATATCTGCAAAAATGATGATGATTTTGGGCTTTATGCCTATCTACTCATGGTGTTGGTCATTATGGCAGGCAGTCTTGTTACATCAACACTTCTTCCCCCAGCCTACAAAGTTGCAAACTTGCTATCCTTGCTCTTACAGCAGAGGTACCTACTGTACTTACTGCTAGGTGAGCATAGACATAGGGAGCTGGAAAAATTGCCCAACTATGCCTATTGTAGATACGTTACAGCCACATTATTAGAACACATATCCACATAATTATGCAGTCACTTGGATTTCGGAACTACATGATGCAGAATTTCGTCTGATTATTGCTTTCATTATGAACCAAATATCCTTTACCAGTTTTCAAGAGATATGTCATAGGGTTATCTGCTTCCCTGCAACCTCACCTTAATATCACTGAAAAGCAGTTATTCCAGTCATTCCTTGTATTTCAAAGTAAATATTGAGGTCTGCCAAATAATTTATCATTCCTTCCTATTCTTTTTCAACCCTTCCCATTCTTCATCCCTTCCCTTTCTCCTTCCAACCCTTCCCATTCTCTTGACCAAAAACCTTTCCATTCTCCTTTACTTTGACAGAGAATGGGAACAAGTTAAACTACATTAAAATGTCTGAAAATTTGAATTACAAATGCTATCCAAAATATAATGAAATGAGATATTGATGATCGTTTAACTTATGGTATTTTGGTTTGTTGTCACACTATAAGGTCATACGAGTCACAACACAGGTGTACGACTTGTAATGAACTTCTGTAAAAATTACACTGAAATAATGACAATGAGGTTTTAGCCAATCAGCGATTCTCTCCTGTATCCATTGGACCAATCAGAGTTATTGTTAGGCACGTAATATAAACTGCTATGATCCTTTATAGGGTTCTCTTGAGCTATAGTGTCCTTCTACCTTGTTGGTGGGTATTGTTTGTAAAGTTGTGTACAATACATACCAATGGTATGTACAGGAAAAGGGAATTAAATAATGTATTCAGGAAATAGGTGTACAAAACCAATTCATGGTCAAATCTATTGAAATTAAAAGGTTATCTTTTATGTACTAACCCCTGGCTAGTACATTGGTAACTCGCCTTCCTCACATCTGTGAGGTCAGCAGATCGAGCCTCGCCCAGGCCCGAGAGTTACAAGCTGTTTACTGGGGGGTTACTGTCATGGCTGGGCACCATGGTGGGGATTTGGACTTGCCTGGCTGATGTTCAGGAGAGTATCTCATTAGAGATAGATACCAGAACTAAAACCCTGCCATTTTCAACCCACACAAAGGATGTTTAGATTTTATCCATCTACAGTACAGTACTTCGTTCACTGTCTGGAATAGATATTCTTATTTTATCACTACACAGTTTGACATTCTTTCCCTTTACTTTTATCAACATCTTTTTCATTAGGTGGGTTTACCTAACCAAACTTTACCCAACCTAAAATTCAGTAGCCCCCAAAAATCATTTACAAAAAGTAAAAACTGATGAAATATACTACAAATGTTATATATTAGATTTACCTTGTCATGCTGACCAACTACTGGCTACAGTTAATATTTTCTAACACCCTTATTTAGGTTAAGGTTCTAAAGTATTATCCAAGTAAAAGAACTCGAAATTATGAATATACTTTATATACATACACAGTATATCATACATATATAAGATATATTTCATCTTGCATGTAACAAAATAGTTACAGGTATCAGATCTATATACAGTAACCAAGGCAGGATTCAAACCTTGTGACTAACAAGAAGGTACAGTCAAGAGTCATAATAAATATCCAGAGGTTGTTGCAGTTTGGAATCATCTGACAAACCAGTGAACCAATTACAACACTTAACCTTTCTCATACTTGCTGGAGCTCGTTTGATAATATTCCATCGGGCTATTTAAAGCAAACCTGGATACTTATTATGGCTTGTGACTGTACACCAGTTGAACCATTCTGTCATTAGTATACTGTCTCCTCCTCCTATTTATGGCTCGGACATTGTCTTGAGTCTACTGATAATTATATTACCTCCATCACTACCAAGGCCCTATGCATGAAAAGTCAAGAACCCAGCACTGTCAATGATGGGTACAACAACCTCATTTGAATGTACAGTACAGTACAGTATATTCCTTGAGAGTTCTATACCCAGTCCAAGTTCTGGCCTTATTGAGGGACTTGGGTTTGTTTGATCAGGCAGCTTGAGGATTTTCAACGTCAACAACATCCTCGTTAGTATGTTTATGAGGTTGTTGTACCAATCACTGTCACTGTTTAAACCATGACTTTTCTTGCATATGGCAACAAAATACTATGATACCATTACCCAAAAAACACACAATATATACAAACTTGGCTATGAATTACTTTATAATTATGAGCATACTGTATTTACTTTCATTATCCTCTGAACGTTCTCTCAAGTGTTTAGATACCCAATTATAAAACCCACATTACAGAGTTTGGCAAGCTATACTGTATGTAATTGTCCTTTACATTTAAGTGACTTTGAGCTGATGGCATGAGTCTGTGAACCAGGATATTTTGCATATTTTATCTCCTTTGGGTTTTTGTATCTTAAGTAGAGTGGTAAACAATAACTGTCTACATGTTTATACTATACCCTCAGAATGACTACTGTAGTCATGAGCCATAATTTGTGTGATGGTCCAAGTTTGATTTTTCTTTGACAGTATTGGACATGGTTGGTAAAATAATTCAGGCAAAAACTACCATACAGTTTACTTGCAACACAAATGAAAGTTTCAGTGGTGTGTCAAATTACTTAAATGATCAACAATGCCTACATACACAAAAAGGCTCATCACTCCAATTCTACATAATACAATATAATATATTTTGAATTTTGAACAGCCAATACATCACAGTCAGTCACTGGTATCTACAAGAGGGGTACTGTAGTGAATCCTCCAAACCTCAAAATGGAAACATATCCCCAACTACAAACATTGAAGTGATTTGTTTCTTGTCATAGTTTTTTTAACATCAGTAACCATACAGTTGACTAAGATAAGGTTCTCCCCTTCATGAACTTGTGTACTCATAACTAATGATTAGGCTACATCATTACACTACTGTTAAATACAAAGTTGAACACACTACCAATACAGAGATCAATGATATCAGATCAATTACCAGATAACATTATGAAAAATTGGATCTACTTGTAGTATTATGAAGGGGTATGATGGTGTTTGTGAATTGGAAGACACTGATTCCTTCAATCCGTGCCTCTTGAAACACATCACCATAAATGAAATACACTCTCATTGCACAGCACAGGTTAAGAAGGATTGCCGGCCTCTAAACCACTGAATGTGTCTTAGCTCCCTTATAATACTGCAACAATCCAATATTACAGATCCAGCAACAATCTCTTTTCTAATTGTAATATCAGAAATATTGTAGTGTTATTATTAAGCAACAACTATAACTCAACAAACATTTGATATCTACAGACCTCTCTATCATTGTGAGGCCTGATAATAGAACTACAGTACTGCAAAACAATCTCGTCTGAGGTTATAATAATGCTACACCTTGACGAACATTTGAGATATACAGCCCTCTTTTTCTTATTGTACTAACACCAGATTAAAAAATATGCAGAAAGAGTGCCATGTGAGAAGTGTGATCTGAGAAGAACTGTTTGTGCAGTACTATGATAACACTACTGTACAGCCCTTTTTAATATTCTACCAACACCAAATAAAAAATATGCAGAAATAATACCATGTGAGATGTGTGATCGGAGGAGGAGTGTTTGTGTAATACTAGTAGTCATCGTGTAGGGAGGCGTACTTGTGAGAGTGTGTAATGGGCAGGACGGCAGACACAGAGAACACCCTTGAGCCAACACCCTTCATCCTTTCTTGCATGAATATTGAAGTGGCCACCAGGAGCAGCAGCTGGAAGGGGAGACGGTAGAAAAAGGAGTTAGTCGGACTCTTTTTCAGGAATGCCACCGTCTTTTCTTTATGTTAAACACCCAAGATGTTTAATCCTACAATATTTCATACATCATGTTATGTTGTGTGATAGCAATGACAGGTGATGTCAACAAAACACACTTGTTCTGTCATTCTTCCTTGTTAGGAGAGAGGTAAGGCAACAGACTCAAATCATTGACTAATATTATTATACAGTACAGTACTCTAAAGCCCAAATTTTCTACCTTTAAATATATAGGATCACCACGAGGAGAAAAATATCTTGTTTGGGTTAATATCTTATACAGCATTGCAGTAGTGATCATCTCTCACAGAGGACTAAAATGAAATGTAACTCACCAGAGCAACATGCATGGCAATCACTGGCAGCCATACTCCCCGACTCAATGTGCTGTAGTCAAGCTTCAGTGCCTGTACCACCGTAGGCAGACAACCCTGAAACCACAACACACACAAGGGAATTAAGGGATAAGTTTATCTTCAATTAAGATATGTAGTCACTGAGAATACGTTTGAAATTTTTTTGAGAATAAGGAATATAATTATGGAACAGTGTGTGACAACATATAAAATACAGTAGTATAGTGCTGTATGGTCTCAACACATTTAACATAGCAAGGCAAGATGATTACCTCTGTTATGATATCATCAGTGGGGTCAGCAGATTTGGAGATGTCACGGCCACACCCAGTCTCCACAATCAGACAGCAAGAGTCTGGAACGTTGGTACCGTTTCCATATGTGGTGGCAAACCAGTCCTTAAAATCATCAGTGCCACAGCAGTTTTTCTGTTGGTAAAAATAAGTATGTACGGATACTGGACATCAGCCCATCATAAACAAAATAAGAAATACTGTACTTAGTAGCTTCTTGATTATCTTAAATCACCATAAAATACAGGAGACACAATAAATGAAAACAAAATACACACTTAAAATCAGTTTACAATATTTACCTCCAATTGGATTTCATCCCAGAGTTGAGTGTCAGAGATGTTGGTACCATAGTCACTCTGTGTAACCACCATGCGATGCCTCATGAAGGAGGTGAGAGCTTGGCCAAGGAGTTGTTGCTTCTGATACACCAATAATGTTGCAGATAATTCAGTCAACACCGCTACCAACAGCAATGACAAACACTGAAAAGTTATGTTATATGTAAGGACATTGTTAGGTCATCATAACAGTACTGTACCACACCATCATCAACATTATAAATATTCTTGCATATGTCCCCTTGACTCACCAGTTTGAAGGCATGCCTATTGGGTGCGAGGACACTAATGGCTCCAGCAGTACTAGTGGCAGTAATACCAACACCAAGGGCCATCACTGCACTCACCACAACCCACACCCATGCAGGTAGCCATGGTGACAAGTATGCCACATATGCAGTGAGCAGACTACATCCTGTGTACACCACAGCTATGCCAGTACCCTGAAACAACCAAAATATTAATACTGTAGTACAGTAATATATACTTGTTCAGTATTGTATCAATCTACATAAAATATCACTAACTATTCCTTGGTCCTCTGAGATATTATCACAAACTTTTTTGTGCATAATACATATGCTTAGGGGGTTATAAGAAACTACTTTTGAAAATAAAACTCAATTTTTTCAAATAGTTTTGGATTTTTGTTAATTTTAACTATATATGGTTAAAGCTATGCACAAAAGTTCTTATTGAAGCCTATGTCCGCCTGTGAGAACAGTATGGCGGGGCAAAATTGAGAGTGCAAAGTGCAAGTTATGTCTGCTGGTAGTGCACAAGGGAGCCGAAGGTATGGTAAGGACCAAGTGTATGGTTCCAGAAGTGCCATTTACGCAAATATATAACAATTTATATACGGTACCAATCTAATTTATAGTTAAACCTAATCAACCTAATTAGGCCTTAAATTGGACTGGGGCAACCAATGGAATATGGTCAGGTGAAATGTTCTCTTCACACAATAATTTGGCTAAAAATAAATAAAGCCAGAAATAAATGTGAAAAACTAATACATGTTGGTAAAATTCAACATTGTGTTCAGCAAAAGAAGGTATACAGTATAACGTATAATTTCAGGAAACACGCCTGGTTGGCAAGACATTATAATGAGAATCATCATATTTTTACTTAACATTATTAATAAAAAATATGAAGGTGTGACTGACTGACTTTACTGAAGGAAAAACCCAAAATACACCAGTCATTATGTAACGTAAATATCAGACAACACAATATTTCAGTAAGTACAAAACACCAACACAGACTCAGATTACAGCAAAGATAATGATTATATTTTGAACTCGTGGTTGTTGCAAATAGTTACATAACTCTGCAAATGACAATCAAATGCAACAGAAACAAACATTGAAGATAAACTAACACAATAGTACAAACAAAGGTATTATGAAGTTACAGTTACAGTAATAAAATAAACGGTAAATTTACAGTAAACCTGGGTTCACTAAAACGTATATATTAGTATGTTTTACCACTAATTAGGACCATTCTAAGACTATTTTCTTCAATGGCGTTTCTCTCGGAAATGCCCCGTTTTCGAGATATGCCCAGTTTTCATACCCCATACAAACTTGGGGGAGAGCCTGGGAATCCGGGGTTTTGGGTGGGGGAAAACATGCTGTACACTATGGCGTTGCCTTTATAATATGTAATTGTCTTAAATAAACACTTGAAACCGGAAATAAAAGCGAAATAACAAAGTTTTCGAGACCTATACAATAAAATACAATTATAGCCCAAACAGCAGCGTTACAACACGTGTTGGCTTGGGTTGGGCTAGATATTCAAATCAAATGGTTATTTTGGGAATTAGTATTACCTAACCTGACCTGACCTAACCTAATCTAGACCATGACAGACTACCGGGACCTAACCTGGGCTAACTACCGGGCCTAACCTGGGCATAAAACCGGTATAACAAATAGAAGAAGTTACCGGGTAAATATCCAGGAACGTAGATGGATACAGGACGCTCAAACACAGTATTCCCAAAACAAAATATAGCCAATACAAGTGGCGTGAATATTACAACATTTGCAACACTGGTAGTGTTTTCCCTGCACCCAAAACCCCGTATTCGCAGGCTCTCCCCCAAGTTTGTATGGGGTATGAAAACGGGGGCATATCTCGAAAACGATTCATTTCTAAGAGAAACAAAGTTAAGAAGTGTATTATAAAGGCAACGCCATAGTGTACAGCATGTTTTCCCCCACCCAAAACCCCGTATTCCCAGGCTCTCCCCCAAGATTGTATGGGGTATGAAAACTGGGCATATCTCGAAAACCGGGCATTTCCGAGAGAAACACCATTGAAGAAAATAGTCTTAGAATGGTCCTAATTAGTGGTAAAACATACTAATATATACGTTTTACTGAACCCAGGTTTACTGTAAAAATACCAAATAAACAAATACAAGGTGATAATAATAAGCATAAGAAACCAAACAAAATGAAACAAAAGATAAACATTAAATAAACAAACCGAGAGAAAAATAAAAACATAACAACTAACGTTAGTTAACATATCCTTCCACTATCATTTTATTCCTACTATTTTATTTTTATTATTATTACTACTTTTATTATTATTATTATTATTATTATTATTATTCTCTCGGGGGTGAGGAATGACGTTGTGAATTTCATATATGTACTTATTTCCATCATATTCACCTAATAAAACCATATTACTAGTTCCAAATATTACACAACAACTCCTCTACATCTGATTTTAATCCTCCATTACTAATATATCATCGTATACTCACGGCTAACACGATAAATGTAGCAAAGGCGATGTACTTAGCCACAGCCATGTTTGATCAGCTGATTTGGTGGTCAAGTTGCCAAATGTTTCCAACTATTGTTATATTATTTGCTTTTTCTACGGCTCACAATAGAGTTTATTTCATTTATCTAGTTACATACACATTTCCATCTATTTGTAACTGGTTTTATTTTAATATTGTATATTTATGGCTATTTTAATTTTATATCCTTGTTTTAGTTATCCAAAAGTATGATTTCAGCGATTTTGAGGTTTTTCTTATTATTTCCTTGTACAGTACAGTACTTTTCGCTAGTTGCATTGAACTGAATATTATCATATTGTATATGGCTATTTTTATCCTTGTTTTACTTATCAAAAAGTAAGATTTCAGCAAAATATTTTATTGGCGGGATAGGGGATAGGGAAGCACATATTATTATAGTCCTATGCGCCTTTTTACTTGTTAATTGTTATTTGTTACTCCACCAGCGATTGGTGCTCCGCAGGGCTTCCTTCAATATTATTAAACACTATAATCACTTGTAATACTCATAAGTTCATCCGTGTCGTAACACTCAGTCTTTTCTTAAAAATCGTGCAATTTTCACTTCTCCGTACATTTAATGGCAATCCATTAATCCTTTGGACGCCTGCTTGGTGCACACCTTTCAAACGCTCTGAAACCCATTGTCAGATTACTCCTCGGTTCATTTAATTTGTATTGTTCATCACTCATATAATCTCGTATAAGTTAAATTAGATACGAGAACATAAAAAAAAATTAATAATAATTTATATCATTATTGTGATTCTCCAGGTTTTAACAACTACTATTTTAGTAGAAATGGTAGACTAATAGGAACTCTACACCTGCTCTAATCTGTCATTGCTATACTTAAAGCCTTATTTGTGTTGCTATCGCTCTATTTTACAGCCTGTTGCACCTACAATTCATGTATTATTATACTATTAACTTACTTGTCATATCTTTAATGGCCGCCATGTTTACTGCTATACTTCTCCTATCCTTTCCCCAAGCTGCCCGAATCACTGCTTTTTGGCGAGCTTGGATGGATACGTGGTTGGTCTTGGTTTCAGTGGCTGGCAGCAGTAGAGACCCTATATAGGGTCTCTAGGCAGCAGGGTCCATCTTGGTGGATCGTCGAATCCTTTTGACCGACCAGAACAGTTCCGCTTGCTTTGGCTTGGTTTCACCCAAGCGATCTTCATATCCGATTGACGTCCAGATGACGGCTTAACTTTGCCCAGCTCAGTCACAACATCCTCTATTTTCCCATCCACCAGTTGTTTCATTTGATCTCTCATTTCATTTACCACTTTCTTTAACTCACTAAGATCCTTTTCTACCTTACTCATACCCTTATAACACGTGTCACATGACCAGTTGATGAACTTGACATTTTCCCATTTCACTCCACCGAGATAAACACATTTCAGGTGACACCAGTTAGTACACTTTACACAACCAATCCACTTTTCTGGCCGTCCAGTGGACTCCTTACAAATATAACACCTGGCCATGATTGGCCCGGGTTTTTAACAACTTAGACGATTATCAAGTATGAAATAACAGTGTACTGCCCGTTAACGCGAATATACAAGGAGTGCTTATCAAACACATCTATCCGACACGGCTGCCTCACTACTATTATCGACACTATTATAATTTATATCCTTCTTGTTTAATTTGTCCTAGTTGCTTTGTATTGATTTCTATATTTCTGCAGTTACAGATAGTATATCTATTACTATTTTTGTATTTTGTATTATTTTGTATCATGCCTGCGCAAATTGGGTGGTCACCGTGATTGTGCAGGCATGTGGATGGAATTGATGGTCTTCTTGCTATTATAGTGTGTGACAAATTTTAAAGATTACAGTCACCTAATTTGCGCAAGCATGAATGATAGTCTATGGAGGTCTGAAGGGGTTCTGGCACCCCTTCAGACCTAACTAACGGCCATTTAAGGGGTCTGGCACCCCTTCAAATCTAACCCACTCCCTTTTAATCCATTAACTGTCCCTCCTTTCCTTCTTACTTCCTCTCAGTTCATTATTTGAAACTACAAATTCTAAGTTGTTTCTGGTCTAGCTCAATCTTTAGTTGTTATTTCTCCACCCAAATGATATTAATTTTACATCATATTTCTGGTTGTTCTATTGATTTCTTACCTAATTATCATGAGGAAATTAAGAACCCTGCCAGACATAACCTGCCCTAACTCCACTTGACAAATCTAATTAGGACTGTTGCAACATCTGGGTGTTTTAAACTTTTCTTCAGAAACACCCATAAGATATACTGTTGTCTGTCATGAATCATGATGGTGGTGGCACTTATTTCGCAGTAGATACTACTCTCTAAATTATTAACCCTGACTCCCATTTGGGGGTCTAAGCATCTGCGTGGCTTCGGTCAACCAGACTCAGGACTGCTCGGCCAGACAGTCTGGGGAACTACAACAAGAACCTAAATGTACAGTAGATAAAGGTAAATAAGAGCAACTTTGAATAATCTCCTTTATTTTAACTAAAGATCTTGCTAAGTAAAAACTGTTAACAGAATAACCAGAGTGTGGGGGACTCGGGTTATAAACTACCTGACAGCCTGTGGTGTGACTGGGAGATGGCACATCCTACTGTATATAATGCACAGGATTGACTCTATTGCCTATGAGAGTAAAATAAATAAATAATATAAATAAAAAAGGCCAAAAGAAAACAAAATTTCATCGATTTTGTTTTGTTGTTTTACATAAAGAACAGGAGGAAATAAATTATCTTGTGGGAGTGACAAATGGTGTTCCAAGGGGCACTAGTGATATGATTAATTCATTCCCCTATGCACATGTACAGTACTAAAGGGTCCGTCACACCAGCACTAATTTCTCTCATACTCTGTTCTTCATCTTCCACTCTCATGCTGGCTCTTATTGCATTAGTAGATCAATGTCCTCCACCTCTGTTAAAATATGTTGAAGGAAGCCTCATACTGACCAGAGGATGGAGGAAACTGTGCTGGTGTAGTACTGTACCCATTTAATTAACACACATCTGCTTTACATACATTTCTGACTAGGAGGAAAGAATTAAAGCTCTCCTTGTTTATTTCTTGACTAGAGCATAACATGATATGAGGTTAGTAATCATAATGAATACAAAAAATTATGGAATACAAATAATATCAGACAGTACAGTAGCTACATCTGCAGTACAGTATCTAAAACAGCACAGTACTGCATATTCATAAAGTGAGTTAAATGGGTATGAAACAAGCTCCTTACAGTTATGTATAAATCTGAATTCCCAAAATCTATGTCTTGGTTATGGAAGCTTTGAACTTGCTAGGGCGAAGGTAAATATTAACAGGAGCAGCTGGGCTCAAAGCCTTCATTGACGTACTCGCAAAAACAGTTGAAATATAGGTTACCAAATTTCTAGTTAACAGGAAAAATGGTTAAAATATGTTATTCTAGCCCCATGTTATGTTCACTATGCTTATCATATGTCAGGTGGCCATTGAGGCAGTAAGAGAAGGTAATATAAGATACTGTACATGTGAAATATCATAAATGGTAAGGTCTAGTATACCAGGAGGTCAATAAGTAACCCAAATACAGTCTGACCTTTACTGTATATTGTAACTCATTCAGGGTCTAGTTGCATTGAAAAGAATCCATATGCCTGCATTATTTCATTAGCTAAAGAATATTTTAACTCCATTAATATAGAGTTTGTTGTTGCATGGAAGGCATATGGAGAGTTATTACATTTCATCTTGGTCAGAGGAAGGTAATAAGCAAGTCAGTGAATCTGTGACCAGTTTTTATATAGATAAGTTTGGGTGCATTGTTGAACCACAGCTGCATTAGAAAACCTTGTGGAGTAAAATTGAAAGCTTTACTAAAAATATCTTTTGCCTTGGACTTGGCTATCAACAAGAGAAGCCATATTTTGTATTAACTGCTGAACCTTAATTAATAACACAGTCTGAATTATTCATAACTTTTTACACTAGAGTACTTAAGGCCTCATTAACAATTATACTGAATATATTGTATATAACAGGGCAGATGAAAAGGAAAAATGGGCAGCCATGAGATGTGGTGAGGGGAATTGAGAAGGGAATATTAGTGGTACCATATTATAAAAACAAAGCAAGGTACTATACTGACTTATCAATGCAACTTCCAACAGTATTATCAGAAAGTCTTAGAATTAATCCTCAAAGTGCGGGAGCTTTTCTCAAGTGAATAAAATTGTCTAGCATTAAAACTTTTAAGACATTCCACTTCAATAACAAGGCAAAGTGCAGTACAGACCTCCCTTGGTTTTATAAACATAACAACTTTATGTACAAGGAGATTGCTGCTGATGTGGAAGATAAAAAGAGACAAGTGAATGACCTGTAATGGAGTCTTATACCAATGTACAGTAGTACCAAATCCCAGGTGTGAAGCTTGGTACAGTACTAATTTTTGCCATAAACGAACTGGATGTGGTGAGGGCAAATGAAGTGAGAGGTGGGGGTTAGATAGAATATAAACAGTACTACTATCACTCACTCCACATGTCCTCTTTTGCCACAAACTCCAAATCATACAGTATATTTCAATGGTATTATATTCTTGCTCCCTCCATATAATCCACATTAACAACAAGCAGGTCAAAGCACTAATTAACTCTTTCTATCACTCTCTTCCATGATGTGTGAGTGCAGGTAGGCAAACCCAACATTTGTCAATCAAGCGTATAGATATTAATATTATTATTATTACTGTACTGCCTAACCTTCAGCACAACACAGAGCACTAGTGTTAAGAAATACAGGATCTATTAATACTGTAGTATACTTGTCAAAATTATCATATCAGCTCCTTTGTCAGTATAATACTTAAGTGAACTACTGTACTCTAACTTTAAGATCAATACTGTACACTAACAATATAGTGAAATTTATATTTGCTTTACATTAACATGTAGACCAGAACATATGCAAGTATATATTTCATCTGTACACAAGTACAGTACCTGTATCATAATTATAAGTATCAATTTTGGTATTACAGTACAGTACTCATATAATCTCTATACATTTGTGCAATTAAAACTATATTTTTGGATGATGTAATAGTTATATACTGTACCTCTCATTTCATTTTGATATGAAGCAACAATCTGGAAGTTTGTCCAGTTTTCAAAATAATTTAATTAGCAAATACAAAACAAGCACCAAAAATCACTATCAGCAAATCCTGGGAGAGAGGAACAACTGACACTAGATGTAATGCATTATGGTTTGGTGTTATGTAGGGCCATTTACAACAATATCTGTGGTGTTATTGATGGCATAGTACTTGTATAAGGATACAGTGGTTGTCTTGGGAGTCATCATACCCATACCACACCATCATCAACAATACAAATGTTCTTGCATACGGCCACTACTGTAGTGCCATATCAAACTGCTGCAGAACTGGCACCATCTGCATGACAGAATTCAAACACACACCAAAGTGAGTTGTGTAAATATTTCGGCACTTCACCAATTCCACTAGCTACTACTGTATACGCATACCCTAAATTCTGAAATATTATGGTCTTGGCTAGAACAAACTCCCTATTGGGTCTACTGTACATGCCATAATAATTTTGTTACTAAGTTGATGGATGGGTTTGACTTAAGGATACAGTATAAGATTGTCAAGAATGAATATCTGATCAAATCTCTCTATTGATCCAAGAGTTTACAGCCAAGAGTTATGTTTTGGGGGGATGAGGTGTGGGGAAAGGATAAAAAGGTAGTAAGATGTGGGGGAGGGGAAGGAATACTCAGACTGAGGGTTTAGGGGAAGGAATTATTCAGTTGTTTGTGTGTGTGTGTGTGTGTGTGATGCTCAGCTGGCAGACCCTCCACCAGACAGTTCCTCTTCATACTGTTTGCGGAAACAGTCACCAACAGGGAAGAAATCCCAACACCTCTGCTGATACATGTTCCACACATAAGTTTCTTGACCAGTGTACTCTGTCTCATCTTTGTTGATCAAGTGCATCAAGAAGAACCTGTTGGTAAAGTGAAATTGTAATAATTTTCTTTTTATGTTGTAGTAAGAGACAAAACTTTGTGTAAATATTATCAGAAATATCACGGCTCCAGAATGATACAGACAAAAAGGGTTATAGAATAAAATGTTGTACAATACTAATACAGTAATTTTTTTTTTTTTTTTTTTTTTTTTTTACCCTCGGTTACTAAGATCCTACTAAGTACGTTATACTTACATGTAGTTGGCTAAGTTATGTTCCTTGAGGACGTGCATATCAAACCCGTGTGGAACTGCATCAAAGTAATCACTGCCCATACCACATATGAAGCAGTTACTCTCTAGGTTCTCCTTCACCGACTCCAGCTGGTCTCTCAGTTCACCGAAAGCATCAATGATCAAACCTGTGGGTGAATAGCAAACAGGAAAATATTAATTACTGTACAGTACTTGGTTATATTTACAGTGTCTAATCAATATTTATAACCTGCATTGTGTTCACTCTATTTTATTCTGGATTTACGGTTATAAACTATATGCAGTAATTATTTTATAAATGATATGTGAATGCTCATGGTAAATAAAACTCCTGTATATTAATTTTTTAATGACAAAATCTCTTATGTTCCAAAAAATATGTGACTTACCCTGAATGATGGCCAACAGGATGACAATGATGAAGAAGAAGAAAGTAATGTCAAAGATGATACGATAAAGTTCATACTCGTCACCATCAGGAGCCTCGATCTCATCACCAATACCACCACCAGCACGGACACCTTTGTATAAGTGGAACACGAAGCACTGCAGGAAGATAAAGTCATTACAGTATTATTAAAAAGGTACAAGTAAAAATATACATAAAACAATATACTGTGCATACTAAAGTGATCAGTTTCCTGGCATAGTTTAGAGGAATTATTAGCCCTCCAATTCACCAAAAATTAATTACATCTCATATAAGTACATACTAAAGTCATCTGTTTCTTGGTATAATTTCACCAATATTCACCAAAAATATATGACACCCCTTAAAAGTTTGATAGTTTGGTTGGTTAGTTCAAAGTGTTTACGTACAGTGAGCATATCGTGGCACTTCTGATCCACTACATCCTCTTCCTCAGAGACGTAGAACTTGCGGAAGAAGTTGAAGGCAATGACGGTGTAGCAGTATACAATGATGGTCAGCAACATACACGTCAGGATCAGCTGTATGGGGGGGGAAACAAAATAAAGTAAACACATTGTCGATTTACTGTACGAGTATGTCTTGCCTAGAACCTTGAGTAAGATGAGTTCTGTACTGTTTATGTATTCTCATGAGTTTATTACTGTATGCTCCTATTCTGTTCTATGTGTATGGTTTTCCTTATACAGTATTTTCTGTTTCCTTTTATTGACTTGGTATCAAGTGCTCTATATGTCCTGGTAATAGTTTTTGTACATGTAATACCGAATTAAGCACCTTTTTTCCGATAACAGTATTGTATTAGTAACAGACATGAACCTACTTTACTACAAAATTTATGGTCATATGGGCTTGGCAGTTACAAAATTTTATATATATTATGAAAACTGGTTACCTTTTAGCCCATTAATTAAGTTTCTTGCCTACAAATTAAAAAAATACTGTACCATCCACAATTCCTATAGAACACAAGAAAGGGTTCATTCACCTGTTTGCCGTTGTGAGTTACAGACTGCAGGATCGTCTTGAGTGATGGGATAGACACGGCCACATCCAACAAGTGAGCAGCAAAGAAGAAGTAGTTAATATTGCCCAGCATGGAGAAGGTCAGGTACCACAGGTTATACAGGAATTGCTGTAATGGTGAAATGGGGAATGCAGTTAATTAATTACAAAGTACAGTATCACAATTTCAGTATTACAAATATAGGACTTAATATATATATCACCAGTAAAACATGTACAGATAGATACAGTACAACTTACATTGTCTGTGATAGTTACTCCGGCCTTCCATATCTGGTATCTCCAGTCAACAGATGTCAAACTGAAAATAATGGTTTGGTTAGATATCTAAAGGTGATACTGTACAACTTAAAGTTTCTCTATCAATATACTGTTGCAGACTCATAAATCTTCATACTTAAGGAAATGTATCTCTTAATCGCATGCCTGGTAAAACTACAGTATGAATGTAAATATCATATAAAAATAAGGTATTTTCTAAGGACAGAGGGTGAGGACAGCACTCTTTACTTACTAGCCAATGATGCCAGTTGAAGCCTCCTCTTGTTTGAAGCTCATTGTAGTCTCCATCCCCAGTAGGTTTGATATGGCATCAAAGTCGTAGGTTTCACTGTACTTTTGACGCACCTTCTTCTTTACAAACTTGTCCCAGTAGTTGTTAGGGAAGCTCCTGGGTGCATAAGAGAAAGTAATGGTGAGAAAAAATCTGACTCAACTTCAATACATTAAACTGTGGTAAGGTTCTCTTTCACTTTTTCTTTTTCTTTCTCCTAACTTAGCTATTGCATATCTAGCTCTTCTACTAGTATAATATTATCATGAGTTTAAGTTATCATTGGTCTCATTATGACGTACTTTGCTGATATGACGAGTTTGTCCCAGTGTGCTTTGATGTCATCGTCCTCTGGTTGCTCGGCTACGTACACACCATCAAATTCGAGTCGTCTTGCTACATCCTTCTCTCTCTTGAATATCACCAGTGGTATCTGTTGGGTATTAAGGGAAGGTAATAGCTACACAGACAATTATGACAATTTGTGTACGGATTTTCATGAATATGGTTATACAATACAGTACTGTACATACAAATACGGTATAGTACGGTACTCTGTACTATATAAGAAGTCCCAAATAATTACATAATAATAGGCAATTCCCATCCACCACTTGCATGAAATAAGGTGTAACAGATTCATGTTTGGGTAACTGCATGTTTTGAGGAGATAAATGTACCTTGAGGTGGTAGTATGCGAGTAGCATGCAGAGGGCCACCAGACTGTGACTCATGGAAAACAGACGAATGATGTGTTCCAGGTAGAAGTAGCGGTCATCCATGTGGATCCATTCATCCTTCTGGAAAAAGAGAAAAAACTGTATTACACACCTGCTTCTGGAATAGTTTTGTGACCCTCAAAGGGAGACTCTCTTTATGGTAAATCTTAGGGTTACTATAATTCCTACACTCCTCATATTATCCTACACTACACTCACTATACAAAAATACAGCACTATCCTCACATTTTCCTTCACGACTCTCACTATATGGTACAATAATACAATGCTTTCCTCACATTTTCCTTGACTACTCTCACTACATGTACAGTATATGGCACTGTACATTTTCCTTCTACTTACTATTCCATAATACAATACTCTCCTCACATTTTCCTTCAAACTCACCTCTTCTTCCTCTTCGTCTTCCTCACCGCCACCATCATCGTCACCTAAAGTGAAATTTCCTGATCCCAGCTCACCGCCATCTTCCTCTCCCAACACTGCGTCGTCACCAGAGCCAAGCAGGTCACCAGAGCCAAACATAGCAAATGGATTCTTGACCGCAACTTCCTCTTCCTCTTCCTCGTCTTCTGCGATGGCTGAGGCCTGGTGTAAGATGAAAGGAGGAGGAGGGTGAAGATATTTATTTAACATGTTTTTTTAAGAGATTTTGATTAGTGTGGTTTAATGATTATCAAGAAGAAAAGCATACAAAATATTAAACACAGGGTTTACTGCATTTCCACACCCATTGTGTTTAACAAAAATGTCATGAAAATTATGTCTTGTGTGTGCTTATTCAAGAAACCTGGACCCAGAGCACTTGAAAACTAAAGATTATAGACAGAATGAAAGGGAAACTGATTGATTGTATGAAGGAAAGATTGGGAATATCAGTTGAGATGTGGCTTATACAGCTGTAGAGAGAAAGAATGAATGTGTGTTGCTTACCTTTGATGCCTATGTTTGCATGGAAAATGGGAAGTATCTATCATTATTATACTTCCTTTATACAGTAACCATTAGTCTAGAGCAATACAACTAGGCTAGATAGACCTTACACCACAGAAGTGAAAGTGACAGAGAGGAGGGATAGTATGCATGAAGGAAAAAGAAGGAAAATAAGGACAGTGAAAAGGAGGGAAGGTAATCAATTTGCTTTACCTTGAAGAAGAGGAGAATGAAGTTGATACAGAAGGCCAGGACCAGCGCTGCATATTTGAGGTTGTAAAAGTTGCGCGCTAGGAAGCTTACGGCTCTCTTGTTGTAGCTGCTGAGGTCAACCTGAGTGTAGGGGGATGGTCAGGTGTTATACAGTAATAGATGCACAGTTTAGTAATATCATGTAACTGTAATTTTGTATACAGTAGTATCATATGGTATGTTCTTATCACACTGCAAGGTCAACATATCCAAAACAGTTTTTTTTTGTTTTTCATTTGATTAAAATCTACAGTCATAAAGTTCTAATGTTAGAAAAGAAATGGATGATAAAGAAAGAAACATCTCTTGCTTTGTTTAGATATTAAGAGAAAGAGAGAGAAGGCTAATTATCTTACCATGGGGCACAATATCCTTTTTATCAGACCAGGAGTAGGCTGGGTTTGGGGTGGTGTTGTGGAGGAAGGAGTAGGGGGTCGGGAAGGAGCAGCCTCTGAGGGAGGAGGCTGAGTTGGGGTAGGAGGGGATGGGGTCAACAGAGATGGGTCAATGTGTGAGGGATGAAGGAGTGATGGATCAAGGTCTCCAGAAGGCATTGGTTTTAGCCCATAATAAGGATCAGTTTCGGAGGAAGAAACGGTTAGCAAGAGTTCCTCGTCGGTAAATTCTGATGACTCAACATGAGATGCATTAGTGATGGTGGTGGTGGTGGTGGTAAGAAGGAATTGAGATGAGAGAGTGCTTTGTTTTAAGGTTGTTGTGGGTGGTGGAGGAGGGGGAGGGTAAAAAGTTGAAGTGAGAACCCCACAACAAGGTGGGTCTGTAGGCTGTGACTGGTGGAAAGTGGTCATGTGTGAGAGTGCAGGAGAGGAACGCGAGTGGGAGAGACACGATGATGTTTTGGGTCGAGTTCCTGTCAAGAGTGTTGATGTCAGATGTGAAGGTGACTTGTGGGGAAGGGGAATCACCGATGGAGTTGAAGTACATGAACTGGATGAGGTTGGATGAGAAATGAGTGTCTCGGCCTGACACAAACTGACAGGAGTGGATATTGAGCTACTGAGGTCCAAGGCAACAGAAGCTGGTGAAGTTGCATGTCTTATCCTAGAACTGGGAAATGGATGTTTACGTGGAGTGTGTTGCAGACTGGCTGGGTGTGTTGAGTGCTGAGTTAAAGAAGGGTCTTGAATGGTTCTGGATGAGAGAGATGATGGTGATGACAGATTTGAAGACACAGGACTAGAAATGACTAAAGAATCTCTAGCAGGAGAATGTGAGGCTGGACAGCTGGTGAGAGGGGTCTGGTGACTGGCTGAGTGTATCATACGTTTGGTTGGATCTTGGCTCAGTGTTGGGACGGTGTTGCTTTTCCTCACACCTTTATGGGTCTCCTCAGGTGACATACTCGAGCTGAATATACCAGTGGAGGTGGAGGCATCAGATGGAGTTCCCAACACAGATGGTGAAAATATAACACTGTCTTCCATTACTGGTGAGTATTTGGCATCAGAAAGGCTTACCTCAGAGACATGTGAGAGTAAGGAATGAGATAAAGGCTGCAGGGAATATGTACGCTGAAAATGCCTACCAGGAGACAGACTAGACTGATGTTGTGGTGTATGAGGAGATGATGAAGGCTGTATAGAGGGCAGGGCTGAGAATGGGTATGAGGCAGGGCGACGAGTTGATGATGATGGAACTGAAGATGAGAAGGACAGTGAGTCTGACAACTGGGAGGAAGGGTCAAGGGGAAGGGAGGTGTGTGGTCCTGGTCCAAGAGAGGCTGAGTCCTGGTTAGTGGCATGGAAAAGAATATATACGAGGCTAACTTTAATATCAATACATGGAAGGAAATGTTAGTAGGCCTACTGTACATGCATCCCTAAAAACCTATTGCCATAACACTACACAAATCAGTTCCCCCCCTTTAATCATATCCATCTTCAACAATACCTCGAACACAAGAGTACCTACTTTTCCCAAATAACTGACCTGTGTGATGGGTTTAGGTACATATGAGACACAAAACCTGGCACTAACTTCAACAATACCTCCAGAACAGATGAGTAAACCAACCTGAGCAACGGGTGGAGGTTCGGCAGCGGTGGTTAACGGCTGCTGCTGCTCCACTTGTTTCATGGCGGCCTCCTGGGCGGTCTCCACTGCCCTCTTCTCTGCCGCTCTGAATATCACAAACACTCATTAGTCCATTTAGGGGTTGGGATTCGTTTTATGGTATCCCTGGTATTTTCACAGACAGCAATGGTAAAGTAATTACTTTAGCTAGTATTCTGAAATTTGTCCAGGCTAGGCTCCAGATGGTTGTCTCAGTCCAGGTTGGGTAAATTTACAGTAATTGAAACTACAATATTGTACTGTACATTGATTACTGTGAGAATAAAAGGGGTACTGAAAATGAATCTTTACTTCTCCAGGTTTTAATATCTTCACTATAGGTAATCAGAAATACTGTTTACAGATACATTGACTGACTGAAAGATCTTGCTGGTACACACACATTTCTTTCTGCCATGATATCCAAGATTAAAAGATGGACTTAATAACTTACTGACAGAGAGTAAGATAAGTAGAATAATCATATACACTCTTTATATACTGTATATAGTTACTGAATAATAAAATTAAGAGCAACTTGAATAGCATAAATAACAACATCAGTAAAAGTCAGGGGATACTTCTTTTTCAACAAATAATTCCTTGTATACACTATGCAGTATAAATACAGGAAACGTTACTATCCTTAACCAGGGCTGGAGTTTTCTTCATGCTAATACACACAAATGGACAAATGCAAGGAAATTTATTGGTTTGGTAATGACAATGACTGAAGAGATGACTCCAGAGACACAATGTAAAGTTACTGTACTTGGAGTCATAATTCCAGTCAATGGGCCGTATTCAAGAACATTCATGGTGTATACGATGGCGTGGGACAGGTACGATGATTCCATAGCCAAACAACAGAGTCATTGTACTGGTACCATGTCATCTTCAACACCACAGATATTTTTGCATACCGTCTAATGTCTCGCCCAACCTATGATTTTTCCTGCTTTGGCTTCCAAGCAAATGGCAATTAATTTATAATTATATGACAGTAATTCATGACATGCAAGCAGAAGCAGCAAGTTTTATATATGCTGGTTCAATTGTGTTTCTTGACAGGAGGTAAAAACATACAAGGTACTAAAGAAACATCTGACCAATTAAACCCCAATGCATACAAAGGATTAATCTTATGGGAGATTCTCACTTTATGAAAGCTAGTGTAGTTTTCCTTGACTTATATAAAGGGATAAAAAGGGAAGAATATGGTATTAGTGAGCCAAATGTATCAGTGAAAGAATACAAAAAAAACAAGTTAGCTGATGCAAAATGAGTGGGATAAGATATTATGAGCAAACTAGAATTTACTATCCAATTCCTCCAAACTGGTTAGTTTGTGTTATCCATAGGAAAGTTCCAATACATTATTTGCAGACTGTACAGTACCAGTTTCCTTTAGTTTGCTTCCTTGTACCACGTTAGTACCAAATGACCTACTGTATAATTATGCCTTGGTACCGTAGCCTATTAGGTTTACATTTTTGGAATTATTTTGAGTAGGCATGGTTTGGAGGAATCAGTGACCCTCAGTTTGCAATTGATGGCATCTTATCCCTCATAAGTAAAAACAAATCAATAAATATTTTTTAATAATCCAAATATATGTGTGCAGTTAAAAAAGGTGCACCAAACCAGCTGAACACATCATAATCATCATTATCATCATCATACCCGTGGAGAGGATGATCCACGCTGGTGGTGAGAAGAGGGAAATAAAAACAAAAGATGAGAAAAGCAATCATAACATTCATACTACTGAAAAAATCATCTGTTGGTAAAATTAAAACACCGTGAACAGTATGACAAACAGGCAAAATAAGCTTTGAAAGCAGAGCATCAACATTAATAGCATAGAGGAGCATACAGCCAAGAAAGAGTATTAAGCTTTATAAAATATAATAATAAACTGAAACAGAAAAATTAAAAGACCAGAAAAATGAATGATAACTAAATTCAAGACTACGACACTACAAAATGTGAGATAAAATGAACAGAGCAATATCTACAGGCAAGTCTAACTACAGTACCAAATGTAGAAGAAGGGAGATACAGTAAAGGGACATAGATATGGGGAAGTATATTTCGGGTTTGATTGTTTATATGTGCACACTTTGTTCAGATGGTTCAAGTGTGCCAGTATAAAGTAACACAGTAATATCAAGTGTAGAGAATAGTAAAGAGAAAGTTATTTTGGTAAAAGTTGTATATTTCATGGTATGTTATGGAGAAATGTCTTCTTTTTCAAGTGTACTAAATGTTTGAGGTGAATTTTGAGGTCGTGGTGTTGATAATGGCATGATACTGGTACAATGGCTCTGTACCATCACTAGAGAGTCATCTTATTGGAACCACATCATCATCAACACCATTAAGGACCCTGTGATCATGTACGAAAATTGAAGGCTTCTGGTTCCTCCTGACTATGCCAAGAAACAAGCTCCTTCTATATAAGCAGTGTTTTATGGCAACATTTGTAGGACTAATTTATCTTCAATTTTCTGACTATATCACATGGTCCCTTCATGTTCTTGCATATGCACCTTAGAATAATGGAGTCCTGGTAAGAGACAGTACAGTACAACAGATATAAACAACAGATGTTAAGGTACTCACTTGACAGCAGCCATAGCCTCCTCAGGTGTGATGTCTTCCTTGAGTTCACTTAGGGCGTCCAACACTGGCTTCATTCTTTCCTCGTCCGTAATGCCCTCTGCTGGTTTGGCCTCCAGTGACAGTCTGGGGATTTGAGAGCAATGTATAGATTCTCACATCAACTTTATTGTGTGTGTATGGGTGGTGGGTGTGTGTGTGTGTGTGTGTGTGTGTAAATAACCCCAAATTTGTGGGCAGGAAACCACAGTCTCTCACATCTATCTCTTCATGACTGCACCATATTGTGTACTAACTATCCCTCATGAAATACTGTAACTCATGTACAGTACAGTACTTACAAACATACTTCTAATTGGAAAATAACTATACTGTCAACTCACTGTTCTCCAACCGGCTTAGCATCGGGCGGCGGTGGCGGAGGTTCTCCTTCCGTGATCTCTGGTAATGCTGGTATAGCTAATGGAACCAGAGGACCTGATTTCTCTTCTTTCTGTGCAGCCTGTTAGTTGATATAAGATAAAGACAAGATTATATATACCTGTACCAAGAGTAATGCTTGCTAAACATGGAGCAAAATCTAAAATTTTATGAATGAATGAATGAATACAGTACAGCAATTGTGGAAGAATAAAGCCACTGATTCAATACATCAACAAAGAAATACCGACTGACTTAAGAGAAGACAGGACAAGGCATGCATGAAATTCTTGAGGAAGTTCAATTGTATATACCTGTTCTGCAGGAGGTCCTTGCATAAGTGACATGACAGCCGTCCACATCCGTTTCAACAGGTAGAAGATGCCAAAGGCGCTGTGATACATTATAAGGAACATCAGCTTACAAAACCCAACTGCTAACTCTGCTGGGGCCATCTGTTTGATCTCCTTGAACTTGCGTTTGACGTTGGACGGAGCCAAAACTGAAAGGTTATCACACACCTGGTCCTTGAAGCCTGTTATCTTGGACTTGATGAGATCCATCCCAGTCCTGTAAACATCAATGATTTATCATATAAGTATTCCTGATTTAAAAAATGTCTACACAGTATTAATCCCAGATCACACTCATCTTACTACTGTACTACACTACAGTACAGTACAGTATTTTGCAATATTTCCCTTTAAGTACATGCATGCTATTTACTTTATAGCTTAGCCTACAGCTGTTGTGAATGTAGAGTGATTACTATGTATCATTTTGGTTGCCTCTCTATCCAGGAACTTTTCAAATGATTGAAACTCACTTCTCTTCTTCATCTTCACTGAGATATGTAAGTCCATCAGCACTTGACTTCTTAGCCATGGCATCCTCCTCCTCTTCCATCAGGGCTGCTGCATGTTGCATTTCAAAGATGGCATCCTCACAGAAATTAACAAAGGCTTCCAACTTCTCTTTGTCTCCCTCTGTCACAATGGCATAGAAGAATCCTCGTTTGGACTCCTTAATCTGAGGCTTCTCCCACTGATCAATGTTCTCCTCCTTGATCTCAAAGTACACACGCTCAATGCGTTTGGAGCTGCCCATGATCTCAATGCGACCCAAGAACGGCTCAAAGTAATTGAGAACCGAACCAGCAGTCTGGGGAATAAACAAAGATTAGTACAGTAACAAAGAGGAGACAATAATTTAGCTTTTCAATACTAGAGAAAACAACATTTAATACAATAGAACCCCTGTGTTTTAAGAAGTTTAGAGCAGCCAAGGGTATACAGTATTTTTTCTTTTATTTGGACTAAAAAGAATTTCATTTTAGGAGCATAATTCACTGATAACCACAAACTACAGTACCTCAACAATATCCTGTAAGCCCCAACCACCCAAAGGTTCAACAACGCAGTATACACACACACACACACACACACACACACCTCTAGGAACCGGGCCAGCCTGGGATCGTTGGGCATGTGTTCGGAGAGGTTGGTGAGCAGCACGGCCAGGTTGAAGCCAATTTCCTTGGCTGGGTTGTGGAAGCGCTCGGTGAACTCCACATAATCAATCTTGCCATCGTGGTTACAGTCACAACACATGAGTAGGAAGTTGATCTCCTCCCTGGTGAGTGATACAATAGTGATAGAATAGTGATAGAGTAGTTAGTGACAGAATAGTTAGTGACAATAGTTAGTGATAGAATAGTTAAGTGACATAATAGTGACAGAATAGTTAGCGAGTTTAGCATATAATTTGTCCGATATATTTTACTATTTATACATGTACATACTAGAGGTGCTGCCCTCCTCATTTAGTGTATATATTGAGTAACACTATATAATTTTTCTACCTATTCTTCCATTTATTACCGGCACCCAGTATCCACACTGACACTCACGTGGTATAGTTCTTCTGCTGTTCCATCTTCTCCTTAAACTCCTTCGGGGTGACTGTTCCATCTTTGTTCATGTCCAATTCCTGTCAAGGTGAGGGTGAGATGCGTTGTAGTTAAATGTCATAAAATTATAAACAAAACTGGGAATACTGAAACATCATTTGAGGAACCTTCACTGACAATGGTTTTTATACAGGCTCCTCATCAAGTGCTGTTATCTTATGGTATTCAATAAAAAAATTATGCTACTTGCACGTCATAATGTACTTTTAGTATGATACAGTAAACTAACTCAATGTTACATCTAGAGTTATATTACTAGAATCATACTTACGTATACTGTAGTCTACTAACACCTCCCCAACCATGCACGGCAGACAATATTAAAGAGTAAACATTAACTTCTATATTATTAGTACTGGAAGGGGTGCATACATATAAAATGATTGATAGAAAGAGCACTGTAGCCCACACACTATTCATACTCTGGTTGTATATCTTCTACTCCAACATAACAGCTTTAATTATCAGAGTCGGAGGGTGAGTACTTTATATGTGTATAGTATGGTGAATAAGTTAGACATGCATTGAGTATAATGAATGTGGTTATTAGCATGGTTTATCTATGCTATGTATATGTGTGTTGCTGGAACAGTACAGAATTGCCAAACATGATAGCTAGAGACAAGTGTGTGGGCTGGTAAGAACAAGGCTACAAGGAAGGAGTAGAAAGGTACAAACCTGGAAGGTGGTCGAGCTGGTTAGATCCCTCAGTTTTAGGAACATATCGAAGTACCTCAGAATCAGCTAGAATTACAAAAGAAAAGATGGGATAATGAGTGTGAAAGAGAGATACTGACAGGCTTTATAATAATGACATATGCAGGAGGATAAAACAGTGCCTGTACATGAGGTGGGGCCATCCATGTCTGTTGACAAATGTGACCCATTAACATACTAAAATCCAGCAATAAAAGTTGTCATTAAGTTGCTTCTTTGACATTGTACACCTGTAAGACTATTATTTGGCAACATAAAATATCCTTTCATGTGAGTGAGTTCTGTCTCTCTGATAGCACTTGTCTTCTGAAAAATAGAATGAGCTCATAGCTTTGTTACATTCATATCTGGAGAACTGTTCATTTCTGCACAGGTTGAGCGCTGGATGAGATATGCACTATTGTCTGCCCAGCATACCTCACGTCATGACACTGTTACAAGGTGTTGGGTGGCAGGAGTGAGGCAGAGTCAAGCATAGGGAGGTTGGAATGGGATTAACATGTCAAAACATTTTTAGATGAATTTCTACTAAATGTTCTTATCAATAAAAGTTTTGCAAACTTAATAGCTTACCTCATTAAATTTCTCATTAAATAGTGGTAACTTTTATATAATTTATAAGATGATATTTTGAACATATTTTGAAATTGTATGCATTAGCAGGTAACAAGCTTGCATTCACAAATTGAAGCCATGAAACGAAAATCCTGGCTGGTTTGATATTTACGTCTGGGGTGTAAGCGTTAAATGTGAAATTGATGTGTAAAGATTATTAAAATACATAATGTAGAGGCTCTTCTGACAACCCTCCTCATATTAGGATCATGCCAGTCTGTCAGGATTTAACAAGTTGTCAGTATTGTTGACGTGTTGAATAATACTGTCCTAATTTAAAAGCAACAAATACAGTACATACTGTAAGTGGTTACAGATCATTCACATGATTTAAACAATATCCTATTAGTAAAATTTTACCCTATTTGAAATTCAAAGTCACTGATGATACTATAATGACCTATAATACAGTAAATATAATGAATATTCTGATTCTATATTGACTATAATGATAACTGTAAGAATATTACTAAAACTGATCTTACCTCTACATTTGATGCACTCTCCACTAAGGTGTCCACCATCTGCTTACCAATTGTTCCATTCACCACATTACCTACAGAGTTAAACACAGCATGAATAGGAGTCTCAAGAAAAAACAAATCACAACAATCATGATTACACAAACTGAACTGGATGATAACTTCAATAATGATATAATATAAGAAAGTCTATCTATCTATTGCCAGACGCCTTAATCCCCAGGGGGGTGGCCACAAATGAAATGCCTCCATGCATTCCTATCCCTTGCCAACTGGCATACCTCCTCCCAATAACTTCAATAATGATATAATATAAGAAAGTCTTTTACCTAAATACACTGATCATAATTAAAGAAGTTGCTAGTTTAATCTTTGGACTTTCACTAGAATACTAGACATAATAATTATCCTTCATCTCATCATTATCATCATTGCTGGTATTATGTTTGTAGCACTCACCTTCCAGCATAGACAACATCATGATGACCATATCCTTCTGCAGGTTGAGAAGTTCCTTGAGAAGGTCAACCTGTGATGCGTGTTTACTGAGTTTGTCCTGCATGTGGGCAAACAGGAAGAGGAACCCACCCACAGCATCCCATAACCTGGAGTGTGCCAATGTCTGCTGGTTACCAACACATGGACCCTGGATCACCTCAGTCAGTGTGTTGAATACCTGCAATACAGTACAGTATCATTATAATCACTTTTTCTGTGTTTTTTAAGGAGTGAAGGGTCAAAATTAAAAAAAGGAAAGAATTTAACAAAGCATCAATATGTTCTCTTCTGTTAAACAGGCTACACTCACATAAATGTTCAAGTTAATACACAAAAAATATGTATAATATTAATATATTTACACCACAATATTATATTTTAGTTTCTGTCTTCACAACTCTGAGTATCCCAGGAAGTTAGCACTGACCTGACTAGCTACACCAATAGCTTTGAAGAAGTTGGATTTGCCTGCAGGGTCAATGATCTCCTTTGATGAGTAATGCCAGTAGAAGTCCATAATTGACTCTTGAAGACGTAGTAAGTAATCCACAGTACAGTTGATAACATTGACAGTGGTGGTATTACCGGCTTGGGTCCTCAGGTAGTTCTGCCAGTCTGGAAGGAAATGAAAAGATCAGCTGTTACATTTGTCACTGAATAATGTAAATAACACATCATGCTAATATTCCCAAGCAGAAACTTTGCTTATTTTCTCAATGCCTAACTAGCTAGAATAGAACAATTTTCATGTAAAAGAATATAAACTAACCCAAATTGTGGCCTTCACAAGTGAGTTGGATAAAGCGGAAGAGATAACAGGTGAACTCTGCGTCGTGCATGTTCTTCTCTCCAGCACATCCGTCAGCCCCAACACCCAAACCCTCTGCCTTTGTGTTCCTCTCAAATGCATCCAGGTCAAGTACTGAGCATGAGTTCATGAGGCCAGCAATTGACAGGAAGAATGATGCATCCTTCTTCTCCTTCAGGTAGTTAAGCATAGCCTGAAAGAGAGGATCATTACCATAGGTGTTTAATATTTACATGAGGGTAATTGTTTCATGGATATACTTAACCTTCAAGCTGTATTATACTTCACTGAATACTGACCACCTTTCACCTTCCTTATATATATGGTACTGTACACTTACGAGCAGAAGTTGTGTCCCGATCCCTTGGTACAATGAATCGCAACCAGGCAAAGTTTGAAGGTTCGAACAATGGTACGTTGTGAGTAGAGATGTGCAAGGTACACCATTGTTCGAACCTTCGAGGCTATTTATAGTCAAGTTATGATTCATCGTGTCAGGGAATCGGGACACAACTTCTGACCGAGAGTGGATTTGCTGTGCTTTACCCCATACATTTTTTCAGGCTAAGTAACACGTTATGGTTACCAATATGATAAATCACAAGAATGGATGAAAACTGACAATAGTAACTTTAGCTTACAAGTGGAGATACAGTCATACCCATACAAAGTTTATACATATACATAACAAACAACAGTTAGCCTGACCAACTCACCGCCTGACAATCAACGTTGCCTCCTCTAAGAATAGCAATACCCAACTTGAGTGTCTTCATGACCATCTCACTTGGCTGACCACGAGCAGCAGACACATGTAGCAACACCATCTCTGCTACACCACGGTTGGCCAGACGGGCTTGATGGAACAGTAATTTCTGCTTCTCCAGCTCTTGCTCCTGTAGAGAGATAATCAAGTCAATCCAGGCAGAACAAAACAGCAATCTATCTCTTGAAGACACAATAATTGAAGTTTTACCTTACAAATTCTTTTATTTCATAAACTAAATTTCCATACATATACTTACTGACTGAAGTATGACTGTGGTAAAGGAGGTCTATTACATCATCAGGACAAAACTTACCATGAGGTCCTGCATGGTGCGGGAGCGTCCTCGTGGGGGAGCATGTAATGTGATAAGACAACACAGGTCAATGCTTGCAGGTCATGACAGCAGCAGGGCCTGGTAGTGTGTGTGTGTGTGTGTGTGTGTGTTAAAGTTAGTGGTAAGGACACGTTAAAACCACAATTATAAAAGTGATGGTGCAGATGGTATTATTGAAACTGACTAATGTGTTTCTTCAACCCTCAGTGGTGGCAAACTGTGAGATATTTTGATTAGCTTCGGTGAGATCAGCTGTGGATAAGGTTGTGATGGTGATTATAGGTGAAAATTTGTTAATTCAAGTCCAATGATGGAAATTTTCAACTTTCTGGGTTTTGTAACGGTCTGAAGATAACACAGTGAAAGGAAGGTGTTGTAACTCCTGTTTGTTTCAGTAATACCATAGTAAATATCTGGTCATCTCATCAGGATTGAAACATGATGGTTAGTCATAGAGGAACAGAAGAAAAGTTTTGTTAATAAAAAAACATTAGAATTCACTACACTCTGAGACACTCTGAGATGGATTACCGTATTAAGTACTGTACAGTACTACAAACTGTATCTAATAAAATTTCCATATCTATACTGTACTGTATCAGGTTTTTTTATGGGCTAAGCTATAAACCATATTCTAATATTATTTATTATTTCTACAAAAGTACATATCAAATTACTCAGACTACTTCTACTAAATGTTAAAGTTTGAAAATATAAGATGAGAAAAAGGTTAGGTTTGTAAGAAATAAGAAAAGTACTATACTGTACACTAGAAGAGTTTGTTACAGCTCCATTCACAATGTCAATGATACACTTACAGAGGAGGATAAATAACCTATTGCAATATTATTAAAGGTCAAGTCAATTTATACCTCCTACCAACACACAGTGGAAAAAAGTATTGTGATTTAGGAACTTGATGTCCTGGAAGGGTGCACTGAATGGTCTTCCCACTCTCCACAACAATAATTAAGTGTATCATGAGTTTCTGAACTGAGCTGTACTGTCTGGGTAGAAAGATAGTGGTACATACATTAATAGAAGCAGTTGGATCTTCATTGCCTTCTCCCTCTTCTTCTCCTCCTCCTCCTCCCTCTTCCTCTCCTTCCTCCTCCTCTTCTCCACATGACGTGGCTGGAAGATAATAAATAGTAATGTCTGAATTACTCCAGCAAACATTAACCATAACTCTAGGATGTCCTTTAAAAAACTCATGCACTTTGCTCTGATTATTAATTAAGGTAATATCAAAGGTTCCTTCTACAGCAATGAATACAGTAATGATTCTATCTCAAAATGTGCAAATACAGTATATTTTCAAACTATGAATAGGTATTTGTGAATTTCTTTGTACAGCTTATATTTACTGTAAACTGTAATACTCAAGTAAAATGTGTTCTTTTATTTGTTCATTTTCTCATAGCATTTTAGTACCAAATACAGTACTGTACCTTAAACAGTATAGCCTCGTACTAAATTATACATTATGGAACTGAAATTTCCTTTATTAATGACTCAAACATATTTAAGAAGAATATCCATGTTATTGATGAAGGCGGGGTAGCGAGTATGATGGCTCTGTAACGTGACTATGTAGTCATTGTACCAATATACAACATCATTGTCACCACCACAGATGTTCTTGCATATGGTCCACTGACCCATGATCTCAGCATAAGACATGTAGAGTGGATCTTCAGCCAGGACGCCGGTGTGTTCAGTTGTTGCCCTGTGACTGAATGTTGTCACCAGTTGTGTCAGTTGGTCGGGTTTACCTTCGTCCTCTTCCACTTCCTTCTTCTTGCTCTCTGCTTCCTCAAATGATTGCTGAGGGAGGGCAAGGGAGGTTATGTAATTTTTTTTTTTTTTTTCTGTTTTATAATACCTTAACCTTTGGACAAATGCTTTTTCTTCCTGCTTGTTCTAGTCCTTTGAAATTCATAGTTGGATTGACTCTTTACTTGAATAGACTAGAATGACCAAATGATTAACATAGTAACTTATTGTATTGAGCAAATCTTTTTATAGTTTCATGGAATAGTAAGGAGTAATCAGTAGATCTTAAATTTACCATCAATAGGTTCTCTCTTGTAAAATTCAACGACTGTATAGACATAAGCTTGACAATTAAGTAGAGTGTGTGAGCTCACCGTGAGGTCCTGAATGACAACTTCCTGTCCCACGTTTTCATCAGCCAGCCAGTACTCCCGGTAGGTGCGGAGAAAGAGATTGACCGCACGATGCCTGTATGATATGTTGGTTGAAAAGAATGGGTTCGGGTTAGACTGATGTGCCCTCGTTGGTTAGTAAGGAGTAGTATATCTATTGTACCGGCGCCCCATACCCGCAAGGCCAGAGATATTAATTGCAGCAGAAAAAGTAATTATTCCAAGCTCATACTCATTACCGTATTATTTTCGGATTAAGCTCCCGATCGTTTAATAAATTTCTCTCAGACTAAATTTAGTTTGCTGCTACAACACACAGCATCTAAAGGACAAATTTAACATGTAACTCTTCTATTATTTAGCATCTGCTTGGCAACTACTGTTAACTTTATATTTGTTCTATTGTTAATGGCAACTACAACTGTACTTCATTAATACACTAAGTCTTGACTATTGTATTATTTCTTGATCATTGTTGGCTGGTGATGCAAAGAATCTAGAATAAATCATTTTCATAGGTGACTTTTACACCTTCTTCCCCAGTTACTATATTTTTTCTTTAGTCTTGGCCATAAACACGATTGTCTTGTTCACATATCGACACACATGTCTACTGTACTACAATATAAATAAATCATAACACAATACTCTATGTCAATCAGAGCAAAAGCTTAAGAGGACAATTCTGCATGTGTTGATGATTACCGGGTTGTAAGAAGGCAGAAAATAAAGAAAGCATAAGAATACCGAGTGATAAATGAGGTATAGTTGTGGATATATGAAGCAGACACACTTACAACTGGTCCCTCATTAAGCATATAGGGTAAACGACATGCCACTACACATGACATCTCATCCTACTAAATGCTAATGAGCCCCCCCCCCCCCATCTTGAGTGTGTCAGTTTCATGTGTCTGCAACTGTACATGAATGAAAATACTCTAATAAGAAAAGGAAAAAGGTTGAAGAAAATGATGAACTATAAATTAACTATAAATTGCAAAAGTACTGTATCCAAATGCAGAAGTTAATGAACATAAACTATAAACAGTCACATGTAATACAGTATTTGAAATATTTTGACAGAGATACAAAATGAGAGAGATATACAGCAGTAGTTACAATACCAGAGTGATACATACCGTAGTGAGAGAAAAACATACATTGACAGATACAGTATCTAAACAAAAAGACAGAAATAGAGCAGTACTTACAATGAATGGTAGCAGAAGTTACAGTACTGTACATGTATATAAAATAATATAATGACAGCTTGATACACAGAGATAGAAAAAGAAAAATAGATAGATATAGGCCTACAGATACAGTACATGTCATAGATAGATAGATTGAGAAACACAGCACAAGTTAAAAAAAACTAAAAAAATGGTAAAGAAATGAGAGAAGAGGAGGTGAGAACAACCCTGAGTGATCAACAACACACCAGAAACTCAACACACGGCACCAGTCCTGCCACCAGCGGAGGGAAAAATACATCAACGAAAACAAGATGAAAGACATGAATGAGGAGTGGCGGACATTACATTACAGGCACATATAATGGGAGAAAAAAACAAACAAACAAAAAAACCAAGATGAAAGAAAAGAGGTGTGGCATAAATTACAGGCATACAAAATGGGAGACAAAATTATAATATACAGTATAAACAAAAATATACAAACAGACAGGTCAGACACATAGCAACAATATATAATAAAGGTATGTGTATTTTTTTGTAATATTTGTTTTTGATGCTTGTGGGAATATGCGAGGGAAATCATGAAAAAGGTATGTATAGTACTGCATTCTGGATAGTATATTTAATAGTGGTTTGATTCGTTTAATTTTGTTATTTTCACGGTGGTGGATGGTGGGACTGCAATTGGTTGATCAATAAGTTAAGGGAGGGATGCAGTTGAAAGGGTCAAGTTAAAGCAATTGTAAACAAGAGTTATGGAGGGGATCATATATATATAAGGGTAATACAAGGCTTCAAATTGTGAGGTCATGTACAGCGCTACACAAGCATTATGCTACATGGAATGAACTTAGGCAGCAATGTGGTGTAGCACAGTTTCTGTATGCAAACACAGAAGATTATTTATTCACTGATTTTGTATAAAATTATAATCTAACTATTCTAAACCTTTCCCTTTTGTAATCATCATCAACAATACCCAATTTTGTCTTTTTTAATTGGTCCTTTCATAGATCCCATCCTGACTACCACCACATAAATTTCACCTGTAAGTATGCAACTATTAGTGTTGATTGATTTATGACATCATACAAAACTTTCAATTTTAAAGAACGCCAATCATAATTATGCCGAGTCCGTGTTGTTGCCCTGTAATCTCAGTGTTTATAATTATAATGTGGCTTAGCAAATAATATTACTACCTCACAGTCATCAAAGCTATCTATAGCTCTGATGCCTCATTCCCTCCGGGAAATCCACCCCAAGTGATAGCCATGGCAGAAGTGTCTCCAGTTACCCATGTTCCAACACTCCCTCTATTATTCTTGGTTAAACCCTACTCTGCTCCTCATGTTTCTCTCCCACACATACTCTTACACTCTTTTCTGCCATCTAACCGGTGGTCTGCCTCTCACACAGGTGCCACAACTTTACTTCCACACACTTTCTTTACATGTCCAAATCACCTCAATGTATTACGCTTCCCCCTCACAACCACCCCACACTCAATACCAATTGCCTTCTCACTCATACCACATCTCTCATACACACTCTTATTACTTTTGCCATTCCACATGTTATGTCCACATGCTCCTCTCAAGTAACTCATTTTCACTGCACTTATTCTAGACTAATAAGCCCTACTCCATGTCCATGTCTCTGACACATAGGTCAAGTGTTGGCAGGTTTATAGTGTTTCTTAGTTCTCTTTTCACTTCCATACTCATACTTCTACCCATCATAATCTTCCCCAGTGACCCTTGCTCTCTGCATCTGCATCAAATCCAGTGGCTAATTATCAGTGCTGCAATATGTTCAAGTTACCACACATTCATTAGCTTTATGTAGCACTGTACTTACCCCCCCCCCCCATAGTCCCAACATGCAGTGACATAGATAGCATGGCACTGTTAAAGTCCTGCTGTCAACAAAGGGATATATCTATTATACAATACAATAATGTATCTTGGTGACTCTGTACCTTCCAGCATTATAGCCAAGAGGCAAGTACCTGTATTTCTAAATGCAGAATAATATTACCAAGAGGGAGGGGAAAGGCAGGTTGAAATACAGTATTTTTAAATGCAGGTAAATAATCACCTAAAGGGAGGGGAAATGCAGGCTGAAGTAGGAGTAAGTGCAAATGCAGGACAGTATTGCCAAGAAATAAGGGGTGGGATGTGGGCTGAAGCACAAGGGGAAGGGATTCTAATCTGTAAGTGCAGGACAAGACTCCAAAGAAGGATTATTCCTTCCCACAAAAGTTCTGGCATAAATCTGTCTTCAAATACAAGCAACGACTTTACATCTCAAATTGTAAAACAAAAGAAAGGTAAATGTTACTTTTTGGGAATTTCCACCATTATTAGTAATAGAAAAAAAATTTAATATTCAAAATAATTATTGTTCAAAAAACTTTAAAAAATTTATGAAAATACATCATACACAGTAAAAATTTTATCAGTTTAAATCATAACAACAAAGCATTGAAACATACAAATGACAAACATAAACATAAAACATGAATAAGCATTAATATAAAGGTTGCAAGATGAATTAACAAAGCCTAATGCTATTTTCGTTTGATATCTTTCAATTGCTGGTTGAGTGGCATTTTAACTTGGCTGGTACAGTGATCAATTCACTCGATATTCTTGCAACTTAACCCGTCTACACAAAAGCAAAACTCTTCTTTCTACATACTCTGATGGTCGGCCAGGTAGGTACTAGATGGTACAGTATAACTCAGTGGTACGGACTGTAAACTACATTCTTGTTATTGAGTACAATGCTTTGTGAAGTAAAAAAAACTATCTTTTGACAAATTATGCCTTGTTGTGCCAAACTGTTTCAAATTCATTTATTGAGTTACAGTCATAACTGTAAACTTTTAAACAGTTACAGTATATAAGATTAAGGATGTAGTTACAAACACATCTATCAACACTAAATGCTGGGAAACCATTCATAAGGACCCAGGCTCGTGAGTGACAGACTAAATTCCAGTCTCATTGTGTATTGGATAATTTATTTTGACAGCAGAGCTTATGCAGGGTAAACAAAGATGAGGGACCTACTGTATTTGGTAAGTGTCTGGTTTAATTGATTAGAGTGAGGTTATGGATTATCTACTGCGACAGCATTACCTGCGGAGGCTATAGAAGGGGACGGAGCGCAGGCAGGCGATGGCAGCTCTCTTGCGTGCGAATGAGAGAAGCTTCCGCCATCCTGAACGAGAGGCCTGAGGTGTACACGCCTGTTGGCCGCCACCACACATGTTAGTTGGGCACCAGCAGTTAGTTGAGTACACACACAGACTTGTCACAACCACCAATTTTCCATACCCACCATTCATTAAGTACAGTAATCTGAGTCTTTATTCATGTCAAGATGACTGAGGTAACAGTTTGGTGTCCTATACACTGTAAGTAAAGTACAGTATTCCTAGCATGGCATGGAGGAGTTGGCATTATAGTACAGTACAGTAGTAGAAATGGTGGTGGTTGTGTCACGTCTATTCAATAAGGTTGACTATGAGCGGGTGGGGCTGCCAGGGAGGGACAGCATCAATTAGTCTCAGTGTGTTCAATGCCTTTATAGGTGTGGTAACATTTTAACAAATCACTCTGGAAGAAACACCAATGGAAGAGCTATGATTCAATTCCACTCTTTTCCTGGATAATTATGTGGTAGTGAAATCTATAAAACTAAAGTAAATTATGTACATTTTATATAAAATATTTGTATTATATTCTTTGAAGCAATAAAACATAACACACGAAATACCAAAATTGTTTGGGTTTCTGAATAAGTGATGTACATGTGACTCACTGGGAAATGAGCAGTGCCTCCCCAGCTTCAGTAACCAATGGAAGATGTTAGTAACAATATTATATTCCTATACACACATGAGGGCATAATATACTATAACCAATTTTTTTCTAGCTGATAGTAAATGTCTACATCTGATATTATAAAGGTTGAAAATGACTACACTAAAGTGGTTGGAGTGAGGCATCACTCACTCACTCAGTACAAGGTATGAATATCAATTATAGATATTTACTTCAGCTGGAGAAAAACAGACTATAAGTGACTGACTGTAATATAATGTGCTAAGTACAGTACTAATATGTACTGTAATATATTTACACATACTGAAATATATATATTGTTGAATATTACACTTAGTAAAGTTCCACAAAAAACATAAATCCTTAATTTACACTGATGTCAGATGAAGATAATTTAATTTCATGAAGTTACTCATCTTTTAGCTTTTTGTGTCATGATGATAATTTGTTAAACAAAGTCTCTAAGTGAAACATTTTCCACTTTTAACAGTGTAAAACAATTCAAAGATAATGATAATGAAAAATAAAGCTTATCCTTTTCAGTAATTGTTCTTCTATTGAAGTACTGTACTGTATAGCTTAAAAAAAGTATAACAGAACAAAACTTCTTGTCTATGCACATTCATACAATACCATGTCTTTTAAATTTTGTGCATAGGTTAAAGTAAGTTGTGACGTGTCGAAAATCAAAATGACATGGATGTTTTCAGTTAATGCTGCTTGATGGTATGAAGTTGATGGAGTATTTATTTTATATCCTATTTAAACCAAAGGTTTCCCTCACCAAATTGGGAAGAAAGTGGCTTGTTTAATTTGTAGATTCTCCTGTTTTATATAAAAAATAAAATGGCTAAAGAATAAAGCACAAGTGACTAATCAGCAGCGTGGACAATATAAGGCATCTCGGATATCCTCAATAAGAGAGAAATGCTTCCAATTGAAAAAAAAATAAGAGAAAGAAGCTGAAACAACATAGCGAGGTAGACAGGCAGGCAAGCAGGCAGATAAACTGGGAAAAATCAGCAGTACACAAAACTAACTCTTTTCCATTCTTTGTTTGCTCATTCTCTGCAACTCAATATTTTTCAATACTCCATCCCTCATCTCAGTTCAACAATTATTATTCAGTACAGTACTTTCATTGTAAAAGCTTAAAACAGCATATTCTTCTGCTCCAATACAGTATTATATACCGTATTCTTATTATGATAAGATTTTAAGTTATAATGGAGTAAGTTGAGAAGCAAAAGAAAGAATGGTAGGAGAGATGTGTACTACCACTATGACACACACTCTAGGCTATACTTTTAAAACAAACCTCACACTGATTATTCACCCTATTATCTACCCTTATTAACTTGGCTGAAATTGTTATCCTTTTCTCTATACAGTACTACAATAAGTTTCTCATATATTGTACAGTACAGTAAAGGTAAACGTCAAGTGTTCGGTGTTTAATTTATGTGGGTATTAAAATAGGAGACAATAAAATATGAAAAGTAAAATGACAATTTGGAGAAAGTAAAAATTTCACTAAATTGTCTCCAATATATCTTCTCTTTATACTGTAAAGTAATCGCTCTCTTTGACGAGGGTGTTGTTGGTGAATCAGTGAGTGTTGGTTTTCAAAGCATGTACCCAAGCCCTGGGGAGCGTGGAGCCCCAGGTACCTTGGCATCATGTGCAGCGAGGTTTGGCGGAAGCAGGCGATGACGGCCCTCTTGCGCTGGATAGACACCACCGACCGCCACACTTCCTTCGAGGTCTGGGGGTGGTCGATCTGCCGGGCCATTGGTGTTGTAGCAAGGCATGGCATGTGTCATCCAAGGGGAATGTTGGGTATGGATGTGAAGGAGGATGAGGGAGAAGCAGTGTGAATCCAGTGTGGAATTTCAAATGACATGTTGCTGTCTACTTCTCCTCCTCCTCCAACCTTCTCAGTTCGAGGACCAGAGCTAAGTTTGTAAGAGTTCCTGGACTCCTAATAAAGCTGAGGGACTTTATGGTACAGTTTGGCTTTCATGCAGATTTAAGAGGAAAAACTTTTGGAGCTGTTTTCCGAAGTATTTAGGAACCCAGGTGAGCATCTTGTTAAAGTTAATAGTAGCCAAAAGTAAGGTTCAATCATGAGTCATAAGAAGTATCCAGGTCTGCTTCCAATAGCCTGATGGAATGTTAAAATATTAAACAAGTTCCAGGAAGTGTTAGATAGAATAGTGTCATAAATGGTTGTCTGGTTTGTTAGGTGATTAAAATTTTAAGCAAGACCTGGATACTTATTATGGCTGGTGACGGTAAATCTGTACAGTACTGTAAACAATATGATGACTCCAATAAAAAGAAAACAACTTCAGAAATCAGCTCGTCAGTTATGATTGCATGGAGTTGATATTTCACAAGTCACTGTAACATAATCATAAGGCATACATGCACAAGCCTGATAATAATTATAAGACAATTAACAATGGCAGAAAATTATGATCACAGTATTTTTAAGCATATAGATATCAACCAACAAAAAGAAATAAATAAGAAACCAACTAATATATATTCATATACTATTGTGTATACTGTATACTATACTTTTCTTATTTTCTTTTGCTCTATACACATTTCAAGATGCAGTCTAGATTTATACTGTAGACTTTATGTACATTCACATAGAGCACTTAAACTAACATGCACACTAAAAGTACAGATATATGAACAAACTAAAATAAAGCTCGACCACAAGTCAAGCAATGAAACTGACTGTTGGTGGTAATGACCCCCATAAATATACAGAGGGTTCTGTAACTCACAATATGTAGTCCGTAGAGTACTTTAGCCATGGCCACAATACGTTCAACTGTATCATCAACAGTGGGAACCAACTTCTTTTCTTCCTCATCCTCTCTTGGTACCCGACCACCACCCAGGCGGGAGTACAGGGTGTGTTGCCAATTCATTGCATCAGTTGGGTCGTACTTGTCAGGAAGGGTGAGCTGAATCTTGGCAAAGTCCAGGATCTCAGACTCCGAGCCTTTCTGTTTTGGCGACATAGAAGTAAAGTCAAGTACTGTACTGTAATTGGTAAAAGTTTATAGAGAAAACAGAAGTTGAGGTACTGTAAGTGATTCCTAATAAAGCAACTGGAATATGGAGGAAAGAAGATAGTACTGCACAATACATGTATTGTACTACCATATGTATGGCTAACATAGATGACACCTCACAATGATAAGTTACAACATTTCCCAATCAGCAGCACCCTTTGCTCTACAGTATGGAACACAGGAGGCGAATGGAGTCACTTTGTGGCATACAAGTTAGGTTTACTGTCCCTCTGTGTGGTTACAAGAATAAGTGAAGTATAGACTCACAGCCAGTAACTTCTCCTTGCAGTGTTGTACAAGCTCCTGCTGTCGGCCGGCAAAGAGGTTGAGTCCCACAGGCAGTAGACGTTTGAGACAAGCCACCATTAGGGATGACGCCAACTCCTTGTCCTTGTTGGCCTGCCTATCACCACCTGCACGCTTCTTCTTCTTCTTCTGCATATCAGGGGTTGTAGTGGAAGGGGAGGGAGGGGAGACAACATCAGTTTAGTACAAGAGTATACATTGCAGACACCTGCTTCATTTTGTCTCCTGCTTTGCATTAACTCTTAGCTTATATAAATCTTGTGTATTTGATGGGAAAAGCGAATGCATGATACAGTACTTGACATTATTGTATGTATTATTGTATCATACCTATTCACATACAATATATGTAAACAGGAATGTCTTCACAATATAAAGATTTGTTTATCATTTGAGTTTTTGGATGGGTGGGTGTTACAGAACATTTGTGTGACAGTGCACCATCCTCTCCTTCATACAAACTGAGGAGAGGAAAGTGTCAGTATGGTGCACAAGGTGAGAGTGGACAGGGGAATATCAAGGTGCACAGTCAACTCAGGGGGAATATGTTGTAAAAGTATTGAATATGTTGTAAAAGTACTGATAGAAAAATATTAAAGGGAATAATTGATAACTCATCTCTCATGCTGTGTGCACGCTCATGTATGCACGCACGCACGCAGACTCACTCACACACACACACACACTTGTCCTGTAACCTGGCAACAATGACTGAAAAACTGTTTATGACAAATTATATTAAGTGTGTTGTGGAGGAAGGGAGGGAACATTGGACTCACAGCACCAGTTTTTTATACTGGGCAAGTCATCAATGAATATTCTACAGGGGATAAAAGTGTGGCAAAATCAGTGCAGGTCCCATGCAGTCTTTCCAACATTCTAAGCATATCACATAATAATTCTGGATGAAACTGAAAGAAGAGATACAACATCCCAAAGAAGAAAATTACTTTGGCTCAGAAAATGGAACCTGCACAGAGATAGCTCATCATATTTGCTCTTTCCAAAGTCTTCCAGTTGCAGCCTGCCATCCTCATCATCCCAGTAAGGTGCAGAATATAGGGATGGATGGCAGACAGGCAACAACACACCCATGTAGCATGAACTGTCTGCCAGTCTTCACACAAACTGACAACTTACCCTCGTCCTGGGAATGAACAGATTTACAACCATTGCATACAAGAACCAGGCATCTAACCACCTCTTCCTTTAGGTCAGCCTTGTTATCATAAAAACTATACTATTATCATCTCTAGACATTATCCTGCCTTCTAAATTAGTCATGATAACCTTATACATTATTCAACATGTTTGTCTTCACCACTCTTCTATCATGAAAAGCTGAACTTTGAATATATTCAACAACAAAATATTGGGGAGCAGAACATGATTGTAACATTATAATCTACTTTTAACCAATCTCAACAAAAGGTTCACATAATTCCAGGGTAAGGAGGAGGGAAGGAAGAAAGGAAGGCATCATGACATATGTATAGCTTTTGTCAAGATACAAACAAGGAAGCAGCCAAGACATGCAGGCTTATAGTGTGTCACGGGTGCTCAGTTGGCCAGCCCCGTTAACACAGTGCAAGGCTGCTTAGTTGCCGGCCACTTGGGATAACAATACTGTACTTTTAAATACCAGTGCCAGTCACTCCCAGTCTCGGTCATTCAGGGACTTGTTTCTCATTTGTACTGTACACTCTGGCTCTATATTTCCCACTACATTACCTGTCTGTCTTCTTTATAATGAAGATTATCAGTACAGTAGTGTAATGTATCTGGGCTTGACTCTAGTTGTTTCGCACCCCTGATATATTTTGTTGGTACAGCCACAATCAAATATCCACTGACACTTTCCTTCCATCGTGCAAATAAATCAGTATCATATCAAAATATAATCATACAACACCTTACGTCAACTCAACTCCCTCCATTATTATTATGAGGTGCTGCAAAATCATACGTGTTGTTCATTATTCCCAAGATATTTACTATGATGGAAAAAAAGTGTCGCTGGATATTTGATTGTGGCTGTACAATATGATGACAAGTCTACACCCTTTGTACTTCACACACTTGTAAAATATTTTAGTACAGTACATTATATACTGTAGTGATTACTTCAGGGAATATAATTCAGTCAGCAATTAATCAATTTGCAATAAGTAGATTTTACCATACTTAGAAATTATGCATAAGAGGCAAAAACTAGGGCTTCAATGTCAGGTAATAAACAGTGATTATAATTTAATATGTACTGTATTATCTGTACTCTACTGACAATAGACTTTTGTGAAAATTATCTTGAGCTTCCATGACCTTATGTTTCAATGATAATTAAGTCTGGCTGTAAAAGGAGCATATATGACTTAGCCCAGATGGGTGAATGAGTGGCACATTGTTTTAAAAGTCAGCGCCCTTTAAGTCCCAGTGTCAGGACAATTTTCATGTCTCGATATTCCTGATCATGTATGCAAGGGGAAATCATCATGTGCACTTGATGGGATTGTTCTTGTATCTGTGTGAGACAAGAGACAAAACAATAAACAGTCACTGAGACATAATACAAAGGGTAAGGTTGAGTACATACTGGCATCACCTGAACTCCAGTTGGCTGTCAATGATAAGCAGAAAATTGGTCATCAGTACAAAAATTCAGTGGAAAACTTAACAATGCAATATTGATGAACATTTTATACCATTATAAATGTTCCAGTGTTGAACCTACACCAGGCAAACACAAAAATATCTATTCTGTTAATGCATACAGTTGTATATATAACTTTTTCAGAGGAAAGTATGCTCCACTAATCATTTTCTAATGTGAAAAATATATTGTAATACACTGTATTGTAACATATTCCATACCATAACTTTCTTTCAAGAATGACATGCCTCAAGATAAATGAAAAAAGTTACTTCCTGTATACAGTAGTCTAAATTAAAAGAACAAATAAAGTGAACATGAAACAGAAGGAAAACAGGACTGACAGAAAACAGACCAAGGAAAATAGAAACAATGAGACAGACGCAGATAAAGAGTATGATAAAGGATGCAATCAGAGTGTTGATCCCATAACAAAGTTCAAGGCCACATCAGCCATGCCTCACATAAACCACACCAAGGCAAGAAAGATTATCAAGATGAACACTTTAAACTTGGGAGGCAGAGTGTTGTTGTTGGTGATTTGAAGGTAATTAGTTCCTCCATATAAGACCACACACCTGACCACCTGTACTGCGGTACTGTAGTCTTATTTTGGAACATTCAACCACTCACAAACAATACCAAATGCATAACAAACCTCCTTTCACACATAATATACCATAGACAGAAATGACAGTATATTTTCCAGGGTGAACTATCTGGAATATTTACCAGGAGTACCATTTATGAAACACTAAATAAACTAAACAATAACATTATGCTCTGAGAACTAACCTAAGCACAAGAACAATAATACTATATTTCCTTGTCTTATTTATACAGATACTGATCCAAAGGTTAAATTCTAGTTGTTATGTAATATAATTATACTCATGGCATTACACCTACTTGTGAGTATACATTAGCCTTACTATAATTCTAATGCTACTTTCTATCTGTACTCACAGCTACAATACAGGCAAAAACAAACTCTTACACAAATAATGAGATACTCTTTGACAAGCTGTATATATATATCATACACTTTTTTTACTATTATCTAATGCTACAGGTTTGGCAGAATCATAAGTCTTCCTCAAATTAACACAATACTCTTTTACAGACACCTAGTGATCTTACTATGCCGGTAAAAGAGTCCTTGTGTAAATAAATATCCTTTAAATTACTTGTACAAAAAAAAAATGATTGATCAACTATGGGTCATGCTGCTCCATGTTTACTGGTAATGAATAGTAGACTGCCTTACCTTCACCTTGCCTCCTCCACCAGATACTGGATCAGGGCCGGCAGTGACACGGCTTCTGGATGATGCTGTGGGCATAATGAGTGTCATGTTGTCTATCTCATTCTGACTGATGAAGTTGGTTTCCTCACGACGGAAGTACTGCAACAAAGGGACAGATAATGAGTGTGTGGGAGACAGCAAACACATACAGTAAAAAGTATTGTTAATTCAAATTTATTCACAAATAGATTATTAAGATGTGGATTGTTTTACTCTCCCATATGTTAAAAAAAAAAAAATGGCCAACTGACGAAGAAAATTGCATGTGTTTAGGAAAGACAAAGAAATAAATCACTTAGGTTTAGGTATGGTTTATGACCAAATAACATGAGACTGAATAACATGAGTCACCTGTGAGTTGGACCAGATGTGGAAGATCTGAGCAACACGGTTGTAAACATCTTCAGCCTCAGGGATGTCGTTTTTGAGCCAATAGTTGCGGTGTTGGTCAACATACTTAATGAGAAGTGGATAGAAGGCGTAGATGTCTCGTGTTAACAACTGCCACTCCTCTTGTAGCTGACTCTCCACCTACAGTATAAAAAAATGTACTGAAAGTTGTTGCTGACATTTCTCATTTGGTTGTCTAGTGGAAGGAGTACAGTAATGTTCAACACTGCACTGGTTTTCCAACTGTATTAAAAGCAGTTCATCCCACCTCCTCTTTAAATGTTCCTTCATGACCAGCCTTAAGCCAGTGTGTCAAAGGACTTCACAGCTGTAACTCTCCCTAATAAATGTCTTGCAGTGAACTATAAATTACTGGAATGAATGGATATGCAGATTACATGGCATCCCATGAAAAAAAAATCAAACAGTGGGTATATAACATATTTTATGAAAGTTTGTCTACTGAGTTACATATACTAAGTGAAGAGCAAATGGGCAAAGGAGAGTGAATCATAAACTTATTGGAAAATGTAAATGGTATAACTGAAACTAACCTGACTGGTATCCTCAGTGGTAGACTTGAGGAAGCTCCTGAGATTCTCCTCCTTGTTGAACATATGTTCTGCCCGTTTGTGTACACGGTCGGCCAGGGGGAAGTAAGGATCCTTCAAGAGTTCCTCACTGGAGTTAATGATGATTTGCTGAGTGTAGCCGGCAATCCGGGTCATCCAGGGAGCATTTTCCACACCAACGTTGTACATGATGAGTCTCAGTACCAGTTTCAGTAGTTGGTTCATGTGTTCACAAGTCACCAGTGATACATGGTTCCTGATATAGCAGATTTACATTAATATTTTGTGGTGTATCATATTATATCATAATGTGCACAATTATTATCATTACATGGTTCCTGATATAACAGATTCACATTAATATTTTGTCTGGTGTGTTGTACTATATCAATAAAGTTCACAGTTATTAGTACTGTATGTGGGCATCTATGCTACTACAAATTAAAACAACATACCCCTCAGATGGATTGACATTATCTGGACCCTGATTCCACCAGAAGGGAAGGTATGAACACAACATGGGAAGAATGATGTCAATAATGTGAGGTTGATCTGTGTGTTTGGCTTCCTCATCTACAAACTTCTCAACTTGCTTTAACACGGCCTCCAATGTTGGCATAGCAGTCTCCATCTTCACAATGATTTCTGTGGAGAAATGATATTGGTTTGTTAAGAAGAGAAGTTGTCCTTCCTTTAAAACAGTGGAGATAGTAGAGTATACAGATAGACTATTGAAGCTACTCTTGTAAGCAAAATATGTTCTGTGCCTCTCATAACAAAAACTTGAAATTGGCAAACTTACAGTACCGTTGAGGGATGAATGAGTAATGATGGTTATATGTATTTATGACTGAGGCAACAGCTAGGGCAAGGTAAAGAAGTACCAGGGATGAAGAGATAAGAAATCATTACTGTACTGTTTACTGACTGGTCAATTTGAGAAAAATTACAACAACTTCTCCTATGCCAATATCCCAACCTTTACACTGACCTTGTGCTTCAAGAGATTGGTCAGCAATGCGGTTGTGAATACTCCATGGGTTGTTCTTATTCATCATGGGTTCAAGGAAGGCAACGGGGAAGGTGGCAGCAAAGGCACCCAGACAGCTGCCAATGGCGGGACGGTGGCGGTCAATTTCCTTCTTAATGAATGTCTTGCCACTGTCTAGGGTGAGGTCTGTCCCTAACTGGTACAGAGCTGCCAGCATCTTGTAACAGGCAACCTGGATCTCATCCACTGGAAATAGGATTGAAGGTCAACTCTAGTTATTTATTCTACAGGACACCAACACTGCTGTTGTCAAGAAGTTTCAAAATTATTTTAGATACCCTGTTAATTATAGTTTGAGTCTCAACATAAGTAAATTTATGTAACAAGAAAATTCCTGACATTAAAGAGTTACATGAAGTTCAAAGACTCACATAGAAGGTCCTGACCAAACTCGCAAGCAGCAGTGTGATCAAACAGTGAACTGAGGACGGGCATGAGGATGGTCTGGATGTAGTTGAGTGAGGCCGAGGTCTTGAGGTGGGTACCACGGATGTATGCATATTTACCCTGACAATTAGAGAGAAGCGTAAGTATTGTGGTTCCATTACCACATAAAGGTAACCTGTAATTCTTAAGTAGTCACCACATGACACAAAAGGGAACAGGAATTATGGTGACAAATGTAAATAATGGTGAGTGTGTCTATGTGAGATTGATTTACGGTATTTATAATTCTTGTACAGATGATGATGATGTGCACTACTGTACCTTTAATATAGAGGCAAATGCTAAGTGGTAAAAAAAAAAAGTATATTCTGTACATACTTGTACAAATTAACCATTATTATTAAGTTATAAGTTACACAAGACATGGCTCCCTATGTTGGTAAGAATGTGCCTTTGAACAGAAGAATGAGTGGTGAAACATCTTCAATAAAGTTTCCTCCATATACTGTACAGTGTTGTAAGTTAACCTAACCTTTGCCCTGCCTGCCTCTCAACTTGGCTTACCTCCTGGAGACAATGTATACAATGCTCGAGATCAACAGCAGCATTATTGAAGAAGGTGAGCATAGAGGTGCGGATGAACTCAGGCAAACTCTTGGCCAGAGTCTTGGCGTCTACTGACCTCACAATCACTTGCAGACACTTTACTGTCACCTGAATTGTTGGACAAAAAGAGATCCTTATTATGTTTAAATATTGTTATTGATCTATTTTCTAATTCACACTTTGACATAATAATTTGCACTGACATAATAAAGACATAACTGTACACTATGTACAGTACTAATTTTAAGTTAATGAGCATAGCTTCTACTTACAACTTCTCTATAATATATTAACTGCCAGTACCAGTACATAAGCTTATATATATATATTTCATACACTGAAAATGGAACTACACGCCCTGGCTTCTCCATCAATATATGTACTGTACCTTTGTGTCAGAGCCGAAGCAGACACTCTTGATACGCATGAGGTTGGCCAGTTTACAGAAGAGTGAGGCAACCATCTCCTTCTCTTTGAGTGAGGCGGCACCCACCATGTTGGTCGTCACAGCCACAGCCAGGAAGTAGTTACGGTTGGTACTGGTGGCCACAAAACGCATATTTAAACCTTTCATTTTGGGGCAGTAGGATTTAAGTGTAGGAATGTATGGGTAGTTGGTGAGACTGTGCCCTTCCTCCCTCCCCAAAGACAAGTATAACTTCCTCTTGCCAAAATATATGACCTGTTTTATAATTAATTAACTTAATTTTTCATATATTGTACACACAAAAATTAATCCTAACAAGAGTAAAAATGTGGTAATAACTAAACAAGTCAAGGAAAGAAAATAATAATTAAACTAAGAGAGTAAACTAGTACCTAAAGTATTTCTCCATGAGTGGGAGAACAACCTTGGAGAAGAACTTGACATCTTTGGTGGAAGTCTTGAATGAACTTCTCCTGGAGAAATTGGCTGAAGGTTTGAGTAGCTTCATATTGATGGCTGCTGAGTCAAGGTACTGCAACAACTTCTCCAAGAGACTGTAAGCAAACCTTCTCTCTACTGCACCTGAGGCTCCTCCCATGTCATCACCATCACCATGAGCTCTGAAATCAAGCAACATTTACAAACTAGTCACTCAAGAGAAGTACAGTACTGTACTGTATTAAGAAACATAACACAACATTGTACAAACCACTACCCTCTCTTCAGCAGACCACTACCAAATATGGTATCAACCAATCTTTTCCTAAGATGTAATCAGAATGTATGTTGGTGTACAGTACCTGGTCAGTCTGTAACCCATGAACTGAAGGTACTTGAGAAGCTCCACAGATCGGAAGCGGTCCTTACGCTTCTCCTTTTCAGTCAGCATGTCGTATGGAACCATCTGGGGGTGAATCCCACCACCTGGGGATGCACATAAACACAAAGAGGCACTTAATTTACTTAATATGATAACTTAAAAAGAAGCAAGAAAAAAAAATGGAAAGCAAAGCATTTATAGAGGCTATTCAAGATCACAATATTTCATCCAACTGGTCAATGTCATTACAGATACTGTACTGGTTGAACTTTACAAGAATACATTATCAATATTCAGATCAAGTGACTCACCACATGCTTCAACCTCCTCCTTTTTCCTCTTGGCCCAGATGTCATGAGCATTCTCAGCCAAACGCTCAGCCATGTTCTGCATCTCCCTTGACAATGTGAGGTTTGTCATGTCCACTGGCTGAGGGTTGTAGTTGTACACATCTGACTGGGGAAGCAAAACATGAACAATATTAAAAAATGAAAGGATTAAATAATGAATGCATGAATGAATCCACCGACAACACCCAGACCTATAGTATTGTACAGTATATCTAGAGGTCGTATCCAGGCTTAAAAGAGAATGAGAAATCAGGACAGATTTTAAAAGACAATAGGAGATATACAAACAAGAAGTAGATGATCCAAGGATGGAATTTAAAAAAAGAAACTCAACTTACAGTGTCTTGTCGGTGAAGCTGATCTCGTCCTCCAGTTGCAGCGCCCTCTGAGCTCTCGTACTCAATGTTCCAGTTGATGGCCAGCAAACCCTTGATGGCCTCCCTCACTGGCTCACGGTAGCGTTCTCTCTCCTGTAACAATACACATCATTGACCTACAGTACAGTACAGTATGCTGGAATCACTAAAAACTGCCACTTGAAAAAACTAAATGTTGACTGCCCAGGGAGGGCTGACTTTATTCTCTGTGAATATTAACCATCCCCACAGGGCTAGAATAAAGATTGTTGTAAAATCTGGTCACTTTCTAGTGGATTTGACGAGATCTGCCCACATGGATTAAAAATACAAGTGGTGTACTGCAACTGGAGGTTTTTTTTCCACTGCTGTATATAGGGCCAGCCCCTCCTTTATTTTAATTTGTTTTTACACTGCGATCAGAGCGTACCGGGGGTCTGTGGGGCAGGAAGCCATTCTGTCCTGGGAGAACATCAACAACAACTAAATGCTGACAACACATCACATTTTAGTACTACTACAGTATATAAACAAATGGAATAAAAATATGGCTCAAAGTTACTTTAAGAATAATATACAAAAAGTACTAACATAATCAGACAACATGCTGTAAGGCTTGAGTCTCGGGTGCAGCTTCTCATCAATAGAATAGGTCTCGCCGTACACCCAGCTGTTCTCAAGCTTACGTGAGGCCCAGGCATCATGGTAGTGCTCACTGAACTTCTTGATTAGGTCCTGGATGTCTGTGTCAAGTTGGACCCTGAGGTGAAGAGGGTAAAGCAGTTCAGTAGATGAAATATTTATGCGGGCATTTTATCATCAATTACTATCTTATTATATTTCCTGCAGACCAATGGGTTACTGATGACACCTAGACTTTATTGTCAATGATAGTTATGTATAAGGTAGTGGAAATGGCTATAATGATTGACTGACTAACTGACTGGAAATTAATATAAAAAGGCAATACAAAAGATAGGAATATATGTTGCTAGAGATATAAGAAGATGGAGTACAGAGATACTTTCTGAACTTGGCTCAATTGTCTCCCTGTAAAAAAGAAGCAGGTACTCACTCAGTTGTATCAATGGGCATTGGTTTGTATGGGCCCTCAGCAGAAGAGGATGTGTTGTAGAGTTCTTCCTCGTGGCCGTGTGAGAGGGAGTAGTCAGGTGGCAGGGCACAACCAATGGCAGATAGACAAGGGAGTGCCTGTTGGATTGGGTTGGATCATATCATTCTATACATACTGTACTTGGGGTGACAATAATACATAACTTACCACAGATATGTACACTATATACGAGTCACATCAGATTGAATGGCAGCATCTAAAAAATATAATTCATGGAAAAATGTTCAGTAATGTATGTACAATAAGAACATACTGAAAGAAGAAAAAACAGTGAAACTTTGAACACATATACAACTCCCTCACCTTACTGAAGAGCTCTGGGTCATACTCCATCTTGGCCAGGGAGTCAAAGATGTTGGTGAAGAGAATCATAGTGAGACGCTTCTCCTCCTCTGATGCCGTCCCAGCAGTGTTGGCGGAGGAGCCGTAGTACTTACCACAACGCTCGTAGTGTAAGGTCAGCAGCTGGTGAAGAGGAACAAGATGAACGTCAATAATATACTGAATGGTACAGTACAGTGTTTGGGTGAGACATTAAAATTATGAAGCAAATCAGGTTGGCAATATGAATATGATAATCTGTAAATTATGGGATTGTATACACCAATTTAAGGTGAGGAAAATTAAAACTTTCATTTTGACATTCTTTCAACATCATATTTGCCCTATATTGAGGGGTACCTACTCTTAGAGCAACGGTGGTGTACTCAGACAATTTGGAGACATCAATAGTGAGCTTGCGAAGGAGAGGTAGGAGAGCCGCTGGTTGCATCTCTCTGGTGAGTGCCACAAGGAAATCTGACACAGCTTCACGTTGACCCTTTGTCAGTATCTGGCAAAAAGAGGGAAAGTTTTCATATATTCATTACCACTTTCTTATAACACAAGAATTGGGATGGGGTGTGTTGTACATTGTGCCAAAGTACCAATCCTATTAAACAATTACTTTGGCTGAAAATCATGAAAAACCGTGATTCGCAGGGCCTGAAATGCATAGTAAATGGCATATTGATCATATTACAGTTTTTGTTCTATTCCAAACTTTTCCTGACACTGGGCAATTACACTTCCTTAGTTCAGCAGGTGATCCACAAACCTTGCACTTTGAGAGACGATAAACAGTGTGTAATGTGGCATCCAGCAATGGGGCATGTTGGTCAGCCTCAGCATAGAAGCTCGAGTGTGAGATGAGAGCCGGTAGAATGGAGTTGCCAATGTAGCGATTTAGTGCAAGACCCATCTCAGATTCTGACCCATCAGACTGTAAGTGGTTGGGTAAAAACAAAACATATACTGTACATATATAATATAAACTGTCAAAATGAACCACCAGGATAGTGTAGATTTTTCAAGCTTGTGAGTACCTTTTTGAACATTAAAATTCACAGAGACGGTTTGTGTGATCATAAATTCTCGTTAAACTTTCTCATTTTTCAAAAAGGACTAAGAAAATTTATGTTCCAGACCTTGTCAAGAGTAGTGGCCGCTCTGAGATCAGGAAGGAAGGCATCCTCAAGCAGACTGAAGAAGAGGTCCTTGTCATCCATACCATAAACACGCTCAAGGAATAGAACAATACTCTGCTTGTGGGCGGGAATAAGGCCGGGGGGAATGTCACTCCTTCCTTCCTCAGCCGCTGTGTTGGACAAAGTGAACCGCAAGGACAGCACTCCCTGACAACAAACATACAACATTAGTACAGTAATTACTTGGAGAAACAATCTACTAATAATTTCTTTTAATGCCAAGAGAGAAGAACTGGGGAAGCCTTATGCAGTGTCTGAGGTCTTTCAGCAGACTCGTCCCTCTCCTATTTAATCCATAATAATATTCTTACTGTATGAGGTTCCTGACTGACATGTAGTGATAGTGTTGAATAAAATCTTTTGAACTAAATCTGACAGTAATATGCCTCAGTGATCTTTTTTTATATCCTGTACAGTATAATTATGAGTACAGTACAGTATGTTACCAACCTGTAAGTCTTCCAGTGGCACCAGTGACCTAAGGATGGCCCTGGCCCTCAAGCTGTCATTCTTGCCCTGTGCAATAACATTAGCCTCAGGAGCACAGCGTCCCATGAGGTCCACCAGGGTGCAGTAGAAGGCCAAGATGGCAGCCCCAGTATCAATATAATCCTCATCATCGTCACTGGCTGGCATGGGGTGGTCGATGGGTACTGCTCCCTCGGCTTCTGCTCCGAGGCGTTGTACTGCGATTCGCTCAGACATCTGTGTGAGAATTATTTGTTTTTGTTGGTTGTATATGTGCAGTGTTTTCCAGTCAAGTAAGTAAGTATCTTGGGTAAGTATTAAAAGTACTGTACTGTATATTTTGTACTAATGTCCAAATTTAACAATGATACTTATGTTTTCAGTAACTTTTACAGAATGGAAATGAGGAAATGAGACAAGTGAATGAGTTCATGAGTGAATTGAGTGAATGAGTAGATGAGCAAGTGAATAGATGAGCAAATGAATGCGTGAGTGAGTGAGTGAATGAATGAATGACTGAGTGAGTGAGATTAAGTAAACGAATGAGCAAGTGTGTGAGGCAGCGAGAGAGAACCAGAAAGCAGAGCACAGCAGAACCCACCTTGTTAGCATCGATGATTGCTCTCAGTAGACCCTCACCCTCACCTCTGAGTGCCGGACCCAGACACTCAGGTCGACGGATCAGAAGACGAATCACCAGGTTAGCGTTCTCCTCAACGCTCTCACCTGCAAGTCAACAGGACAATCTTCATAAGTCGTTCCAGGCTCAAAGAAATATCTTGCCAATTCCCAGTAGTTCCTGAGTGTTTATAAGTTCAAACAATTATCTCACCAATTCCCAGTGGTTCCCGAGTGATTCCTTCCAATTTAAAAAAATATTGCCTCAAATCTCAGTGGTTTCAGGTAAAAAAAAAAAAAAAATCTTATCAATTCACAGTTGTTCTACATTTAAAGAAATGTCTCACCAATTCCAAGCGATTTAAATGAGAGAATATGATGGTATAACTTTAAAATATACTGTGTGACTGAAAGAATTAGCATATTTCATTATGCCTTCTATTTCAGGCAGACACTTATGTACCCTGTACTCAGAGTATTTACACAAAAAATTCATTTTTACAAGGAAATAATTTATACAACATTCAGTAGTCACATCAATTAAGAAAGTGGTTGGTACAACATATAAGTGCATCAAACACAAGTATAATATTGGGGAAAAGTATGATACAGTGTACTGTATGCCATGATGGGATGTAATATTTAGTGGTGACATGGGAAGGGAGAATGTCCTCATCATCTGCAGGAAGTAATACAGAGTACAGTAATATATAAGATAAAGGAGTACAGTAATTACGAAGAAAACTTGAACAGTATACAGTACAAGTCTTGTACATGTACAGTACTTCATTACTGTACAGTACTTATCATTAATGAACTTTCAATCACACTCACCTTCTCAACACATACCATTCATAACATATAACAATGAGAGGGATAAACAAAGGCACTATTAACATAATATCTACAACACTGGTAACAAAATGCACACATACACAAACATTTAAAGGAAGGGGCACCCTACAACCCATTCAGCATCTTTATCATATCTACCATTGGCCTACAGTATTTATATTGTATTCTCTTGTTTATTCAGATACCATGGAAATTTCTGCTATTTAATTTGTCAGGTATAGTTTATTATTTACCAAAGAGACATAGACACTGCCTTTCTAAGCAATTTTTCAGTTTTTTTAATTTATCCTTTAAGTTCACTGCATTCCTCTCCCTTGTGGCTCTCCATTCTTCCTCTGAATCTCTTTTTCTTTTCCTATACAGTACTTTCTTCCTTTCTTTTTAATGTCTCACATCAACATCAACAGCCTTACCTATTTTCCAAATCTCTCTTTTTCTTGGATTTCACTGTCCAAAATCCCACCATTATTTGTAAGCATGCAAGTTGCATGAAGATAATTACAGCCATAAAAATAAAAAACATCACAAACTACTGAAATTGTAAAAGCAATTACAAAATGGGAAATTCTGATCAAAGATTGCTGAATAAATTTACTCTTCTGTCCAAATTAGAGCATCATAAATGAAAGCCATCTTGGCTGATAAATAATTGTTCTGTACTTGTGCATCAAGCAATGACCCAAGGAAAAATATATGAACACCCGAGTCTGATAAGAAAAGAAGTTTTAATAATACAGGAAATGCTTTCATGTGAGGCATCCTGCTATAAAAGGACCCAACATACAAGACCAACTTCACTCATAAGTTGGGCTTTACATTGAACCACTGTTCCTACAGAAGGTTCAAACAACCCATTCAATGGGTGAAGCAACTATCACAATTGGCTTTATTACTGTAGGATGTTGTGTGTACAGTACTTCATTGTATGCACAGTTATATAAGTTTCTCATTCAAATGGTTTTTATATTACCATAAAACTTTCAAGCTTCTAGGGGACACTGAATGGGTGATAGGAAGTAAATGTTAAAAGGAATATACAGTACATACAATAAAGGGTAACAGAGATCTTAGGAGTGAGAGACAACAGCTCCACAACCAGCTACACTGTAGGCTAGACTGTATATCTAAGCTGTTTGTCTTTTAAGAATTGTACCAAGTACAAAACTGAACTCTATCTATACTTTACAACACAATCATCTATGTTTCTCTTACATTGTACTGTACAAGGCTTTATCTGACAGCATATCATAAGTTTAAACCTAATGCTATTACAAAGTCCTCTCTCTCATATTTTTCTCACTCTTTAACACATGTAGAATTAGGCTCACCTGTCATAGTTTATCTATAAGGAATCAACAATCAACATAAGTTTTCCAATTCATTATTATATTCAATGTAATACTGACCCATGAGATGCTAGATAATTGTAACTTGTATTTCTGTAGTTTTCAGCAGTTTATATGTAGCATGACCTCCAGTCTTCCTTTTTATTCTTAAGTAAACAAAGGAAGCCAAGGCATCAGCTTTGCTCATGCACAAGGCAACTTTGCAAAACTACAAGGAGTTTCATTGGGACCTCACTTTTAAAACTACTGTACAGAGCCAGTCAATGGTCTAAAAACAATAGGTAAAAAATCAACATTCTTCTATAATTATACTATATCACTTCACAGAGCTAGTGGTCTCTCTTTCTCATTTCTATAACAAAAAGATTGGAGGGTGAGGGAGGGGCACTAAAAAGTTGGTAAAGGGTGAATCCAAACAAACATAGCAGAGTGTTTGTTTGTAGGTGGTCAGCTGTCACCAAGTTTTGCAAGTGAAGCCCAGAGTTAAGCTTACACTGAGTGACAGCGTGCAGGTGCAACTGCAATACTAAAAAGTATAACTGAAAAAAGTCCATAACATGAAAGACTGGAGGACAGTTTGGCAGCAAGAATCAATACAAGAAAAACAGATTATCAAGTCAGTAGTGGTGGCCGAACCATTGGAGAGCCAAATCAGAAAGATGAAGAGAGGAAATATGAGAATGAGAGGAAGAGTAAAAGAGTGAAAGGAAGAGTACAAGAGTGAGAGGAAAAGTACAAGAGTGAGAGGAAAAGTACAAGAGTGACAGGCAGGCTGGAAGAGTGTATACCTTGCAGTTCCTGGTCCCGGCTAAGACCTGGCAGAGGGAGTGACATACAGGCAACAGTTTTGCCCCCAATATCACTCAGGTGGCCATTTTTTTAATCGTTCAGGATGCAAAACTGAAGTAAATATCTACCTTATGTATTATTGTTAAAGAGTCAGTATGGTTTTAGCTATCAGTTTTCCTAATGCTTAAAAAAATGGCTGACAAATGTTAGAAATGAGTATAGCAAATATGCAGCATAATAAATAATTATCGCTATACTGCACTATTTATCTATGCAAAATATATTCCTTGCAGTAGTATGTCTTGGAGAAAAGCTGTAAGGAGGTTCAAAGATTTACTTGCTTATTGCATTTAAAAAATATGCTGTTTTTTAAAGGTTATTTTACATATATTAATTAAGTGCCTACATTATGTGCAGATGTATCTTTTTAAGTCTACAGAAGCATCATTACATTCAGAAATAAATCTAACTGTGATCAAACTGCATCTTATTTAGGAAGTGATTGCTATTGCATGTTAGTGAGAAGAATCAAGAATGCAGAGTCTTCAATAAAAGTATCAGTTCATTTTCCATTACTGTACTTGCTCATGGAAAATTTAATGATACTCTTTTTGAGAGACTTTACATGACTACAGTAATAGGAAAAGTGTAGATTTTAAAGATGTTAGGTTAAAGAGAAGCAGCCTGCAAGTCTACCAATTACTGTACTGTACATTCTACAGCAATTATTACAGTGCTTGCTACTGGAAAAAGAAATGATACTGTACTTGACCCTCAACACAATACAAACTGAACTGAGAAAAAAAAAATTGCGACGGGTAAGTTTGTATACTAATTTCTCTTACTTCATTAATTCAAAGTCTTGTATTATTGAAGGCAGAGAACCTAATAACCACAATTCCATCACTACCTAATGATCTGCTTGGCTCTCTTACCCATCTCAATTTTTTAGCTTGATTACTTAACCTTATTTTTTTTCCTAAATATTCCCAGCTATATTTTTCAGTTAGTCTCCCAATTCTGTAAGCCCTGTATAAAGTTCTTCTAGGTACTATACATACAAGGAGGTCATCCATTTCACTAAGATCTCTGGGGACAACAGACAGACGAATACAGTCAGTCTCAATCACACAACATAAGGGGGACAAAATTGTACTGTCACTGAACTGGAAGCTACAGATTCTTCCAACCTGTGCACAGAAACAGGCTACCTCAGGAGACTGTGGTTAGTTTTGTGACACAGTCTGGGGGAATCAGTAGCCTCCAGTTCAGTGGCATATTTGTATCCCCCATTAATTCACAGAGACACAACCAACATTTAGGACAACAAGACCCACAACATAAACATCTCTCATGAATTTTCCCATTGCACTCATACTCTTACAATATACGGTATACCTTCTTCTCTTCCTATCAACATTCTATTTACCTTACTATTCATTTTTATCACATGACATTGTTTTTCTTCATCTCATAAAAATCTCCCTCTTTTTCAGTTTAATCATTTTAGAGATAATGGCAACCATAATCATTACTCTATTAGCTCTCTTTTTCATGCATAGACTTACATTGTATCTTACCTCATCTATCTCATCCCTTCCTCTCCACACACTTCAGTCCCCCTCTCCTCCCATCCAACCCTACCTCCAACCCAGACGCAGAACCTGAGGAAGTCTAGGAAGCGTTCTCCCTCCACGGGGTCCCATCCAAGATCTGGGTAACCTCGCTCCACCAGTTCACTGTTGCTCTGCAGGCCACAACGGGACAAGTACACTGCAATCTTCTCAAGGTGATGCTCTCTGAGGAGGAACAAAAATTGTGATATAAATTTACAAAACATTTGAAACCGACAAGGGTGTATGTAAGCTGGAGAGGAGAGGATGAGAAGAGATGTACATAAGGCAAGACAAGTAATAATTCTGTGCAAGAAAAATGTGAAAAGAGAATATATTTAGTGAAGAAATGAGAAGGTAGATAAAGCAAGATAAGATACTTCTGTGGAAAGAAAAATTACAAGGAGAGAGTACAAAGGTAATGGATGTGTGTAATGCATGTAAAATGTAAGTTGAAAAATTGTAACTGGAGACTATACTGTTATGTCTCACACCAGACCGTACCTTAAGGCGAGAGCCAGTTCAGTGTTGTCCATGAGGGATGAGTAGGCCACATCGAGTGGAGTGGTGCCCCTGAGGGAAGGCCGCGACAGCAGGATGTACGAGTTCTCCAGCAGGAAGGGCAGGTGGTCGAACATGGCCTTCTGGTTCTGGCGGCCCGTGCGGCAGAAGTAACACAGGAACTTGCAGCACGCCACTACCATCTCATGCGAGGTGTCCTGCAGAGGGTAGCCATTCCATACATACAATATTACTGCACATAGGGACTTAGCACTAAAAAAAAGTACAAATATTAGACAATACATCCGTGAACTGAATATACTAACTATTACTTTATCATAACATTAAAAGTCATGTCATTACACTAAAATCAAAAGTTAATATCTGATTGTAACTTTGAGGAACATTAATCAGGCTATACTGTAGCACTACTAGAAATGTTTCAGTGACAAAGAAAATGGTTTTCCTAATATCACTAAAAAGATTAAATCTCATTACATTCCTTAGCAAGACATGAAAGGGTAGAGGTCAATATATGAACTGAAAAACGTCAACACAACTTACGTAAAGGAAAGGCTGTTGAAGTAGGTTGCGGTGGCTTGGAAAGAATAAGAAGAACAACACCTTTTCACTGAAGACTCTCTCAACACAGGGGTTAGTGGTAGCAACTATGGGGTAGGAGCAATGCAAAAGAACAAACCACACCATATGGAGAGATGAGTGACTGCCAACTTGAAGAAAAACCACACAGAAAGACAGTCACCTCACACAACGTACAATATTCAAGGAGCACTTGTGTGATCTGCTCAAGTGTGTGCTCAAGGGACACGGGACCATATTGCTAGTTGATCACCCTGGGTTATCAATAGCATTATGTGTATTAAGGGAATCATATGGTTCTGAGGAGGATTGAAGGACTGGTGGTTCCTCCAAACTACATGACAGAACACCTCCTCAACTCAATGATGTAAGGTGGTCTGTTTCCTGGTATAACTTTGAGGAATCGGTAGCCATCCAATTTGACTTTCTTTCTGTGCAGCATTTTATTCCTTCAGGTTTGACTAGCAACATGGCCCTTTGTCTTTTTTCCTTGTGGTTATTCTGCAAGCTTCAGGACCCACTGTTATTAGATAAGTACTGACTTATATAAATGACTAAAAATCAGTAGTAAAAATAGTGCTCTCACCAAGCAAAAATATACACATAAAAGGAAAATGTGCTGTAGAATAATTGACTGAATTCTTTTGACAGATAGTAAAAGTGTATTAAATTAATACTGTTCATGACTTAAAACCAGCAAAAAATAGATTGAAACTGAGAGGAATGTCATACATAGGATATAGATGGGACGACCTCATAATAGTGTGACCACGAAGCATGCAAAATAATATTGTATACCAAAAAAATAAATAAATAAATAAATGAGTATCACTGAATAACAGTAAGTGAATGCTACATTAATGACACTGTGCAATTCAATTACTCTTCTGACTCTGGTAATCAGATTTTGTCTTAATAGAAGTTTCAATGTTCCGTTACGAAAGTCGGTGTTAGGAGGTGCTCTGGTTGGCAATACAGAAAGAATGGATTGTGAGGTGACGACTAGTGGAAGAGAAAAGTAGAATGATGATGAAGTGGATAGATTGTCTTAACAGGAGACTGTCTTCTTGTTAAACTGGTAAATAACTAACATGAGACTGTATATATAAACCTTCACAACTGATAGATAGATAAAACATGTACAGTACAGCAATAAGGGAACAGATATACAGTTATCATTCTAGACTCAGAGTAATAAAAGATATATACAGTAGTAATGTATAGTGGTTAGAGAAATCAGACCCAGGACAGCAAGTGTGAGTACATGGCAAAAGTGACACAATTGGGCATGCCGACAGAAAAAAAAGAACGTCTCCAGATGGAATGAGAAGCTGTGCGCACCTTCTCCTTGGCCTGTGTGACTTCTCCTTCCACGGCCTGTGTCTCCCCAACCGCCTGAGCCCGTCGACCCAGTGTGTTCATCATCACCGCCATCACATTCTCGTGTACACAAAGGATGCGAATCAGATCGGGGTGTTGGAAGAAGATGTGGTTATTTACGAGGGTCCTGGAAAAAAATTAATAGAAATTCAGAAAAAATACTACACTACTGTATTATGTTTAGTAAGGATAAGGGGGTGCTAAATAATAATAATAATAATATTGAAACACAGCATAACAAGATACATATTAATAATGGCAGACAGTAATAAGGAAATCAGACTGACCAGAGAAGTTCCCTCATGAGTGCCTCTTCCTCTTGTGACATTTGGACCGGCAGGAGAGCCCGGACTTTGCTCAGACATAGCCACAGTGTCTCTACATCCTTCTTGGTGATGCTGCTAATGATGTAAGTCCTCTCCAATGCTTTCATCATCTCACCCACACTGTTGTACTGACGAAGTAACAAGCTGGGGGTGTGGCAACAAGTTAATTATACTGTACATTGTTGAAAATATATTATGTATCAAACATAAATTACAGAAATATTATGTGAACATTACCACTACCATACAATCTGAGGCACTATTCTACAAAAACCTCACCCATCAATGCATGTCTATAACCTTAATTCCCCAGAGCTATGCCTGGTACAGTTGGCCACAGGAATTCATACACAGGCTCATCATAAAGTAAGGTCATTATTGTGAAAGTAATGTAGTGAGTGGTCTACTAAAGTGACTCGGTGATGGCAAAACAGCAAACTTATTATTACGTTGTGTTACAGTTACATTGACTTATATTTTCTGCATATTGTGAACCCTTGAAGCCTTGAGTGTGTGTAGGAATTCCTGAGGCCGACTGTACACCTTGACATTTATCTCACTCACCTGAACATTTCCCTGATCAGTACGGGAGTTTCAATGAAGCTCTCTGAAGCCCAGCGTACAATGGTTTCCACAAGTACCTTCTTGAACTTGTCAGCAGCATCGAGGACGAGTGGTTCAGGTGGTGCCTCCTCTACCACTTCTTCCTTATGACCACCAATTACAGCCACAATCTTGCTCATCATTCCCTTTGACTCGGGTGGTGGCGCCTCCTGGTCACATGATCAACAATATGGTTTAATGACAAACTCGGGAAATTTCAGCAAATGTTAGATAAATCTTTACCAGCAGCTGTCTCATAATGTAGATTACACCAGCTGTTTCCTTGCCTGGTATATACAGTATTTAGGTTGCATCTCACTCATGCTAGATTTCTCCAAATTCAATACCTCCTTTCATTATATAATTGTCTACTGTATTAATAATACAACAATATTCAGACCCATTTAGACCCACAGCACATCTTTTGTCTTTGTATACATTTAAAATTACATGTATGCTTTGTAGCCAGATATTTAATACCATTTTCCCAATCCAGAAAAAATATCAGATTTGTTACCAGTATAATACATAAATACATAAGTACATAAATATTACATAGTACCTTTCCCTGTGTCTGTCTTTTGTCTCACCTCTGCCTCTGCTTCTTCCTCTCCTCCTCCAGGTATTTGTGCCTTGGTCATAAGATTGCCGTGGAATTCCAACAACTGTTTCCTAAGGTCCTCCCCACAGGGCGTCTCCTCCAGCTCCTCATCGGTCAGGTTCTTGAAGCCCAGGATGGCGTTCATCTGTTCACGGGGCGGGCAGCGGAACTCTCTGGTCTTCCTTGCGGCTACTGAGGACGGGAGGTCTGACTGCTTGATTTCAATGTATCTTCTCAGTTGATCTTGTTGGACCTGTCACACACACACACAAGAAAGGATCATATTATTTTGCAGCCAGTCAGAGGTATGTACTATACAGGTACTGTACATTATTTTCATTTTTCCATCCCTTTTTCATTGTTCCCTCTATAACATCTGTAAAGTATTTATGTTTTAGTCACGTTTCTCATTTCTAGTACCATTTCCATTCCTTCCTATTATTCATTACCTCTCTCACTCATATCTTAGACACATTTCCTCATCTCCCACTCATATCTTACATACTTTTCTTTACTTCTCCCATTTATATTCCAGTCACTTTTCCTCACCTTTCCCACTCATATAACTACACACTTTTCTCCCTTCTTCCACACAAACCTTACTCACTTTTCCTCCACACAGCCACTAATACAGTACAGTATCCGTAACACCTTTTCTCACCTCTCCCACATAATCCTGAGCGAAGGCAATGAGGTGTTCAACACGGTGCCGCTTCTGTATGTCCAGGAGGTGGTGGAGGACATAGGAGAGCTGCAGCTTCACACCCTCTGCTATCACCATCTGCACAATACCCTTCCGGTTCTCGTCCTTACCCTCTGGACAGAAGAGAATGGGGACAAGATGAGAGTCACAGTACAGCACCACATCACACTACAGCAATAATACACTGAGTGATATTATTTAACTCATTCTTTGACAAAAAGGCATTTCATCATTAAATTTCTCCTTTCAAAATTATGGGAACTGAAGAGAAATTTTCTTCGTAGAAGTAGTTTAATAATACCACAGATAGGGTTTGATACATGGCACCTCTCTATATATCTCTCTATCTCTCATTTTATATTTCACAGGTGAGGAGAGTGAGTAAGATTCTTGCCTTTGGTCCTCACATTTCCCAATTCAGTACAGTATAGGAATAAATATAAATAGAGTAATGTATTAAACATCTCTTACTTACCAGGTTCAAAGGTAGGATCCCAAGTCTGTGGGTCGATCATCATGAGGAGTTGGGTGATGTCGTCGTCGTGTAGGATCCCCACCAGGAGCAGCTTGTCTACCAACTTGAGCAGTGGCCTGACCAACACCAGTACATTTGGGTGAAAAGTTAATACTGTAGTTAATTTACTGCTGAAGAATACAGTTGATAGTTTTCATCTTCATATTAATCTTTTTCCACCAACACCTTTGTCAGTTTGTCTAGGTGGTAACATAACAACCAGTAACAATAATACTAATTAATTATCATCCAAACCATTGTACCATATACACAATACTGTATATACAGTACTGGGATTGTGTTTCTTGACTATCAGCTCAAGAAAAGCAGACTGGAGTTATGAATACCGACATACACCGAATAACAAAATTAGCACAGTCCACTCATACTACAAACACAAACGAAGGAGAGAGAAGGTAGAGTACTCACACAAAGAGGTTCTCGTTGCTACCACCGATGGGGTCCCTGTTGTGTACCTGGTTTGTCTTGACCGCTTCAGCCAGCGCGGTCATCACAAACTCCCGGGCCACGTCCAGAGGGAAGTATGGTGACGAGAGCCCTTTGATGGTCTCAATGTTGGCGCTGAGGTGTCCATCAACGTAAGTGGTGTGGCGAGGGGCGGCGGTCGAGTGCAATGAGAGGTCATCAGCATTACCACCAACAGCCTGCAGGTAGGTACTGGGCACGCATAAAAGCAGTAACAGGTGCATGGGTGATGGTGGTGAGTGAGGGAATAGTGGCAGAAGTACGAGGCAGTAGATGAAGATGGTGGAGGTGGTGGGTGTAGAGGAATCAGTACAGTAGTAGTAATACAACCAGATACAGTAGCAGGTGGTGAGATGTGAAGGGAGCAGTCAGTCAGTAGTAACAGTGGTGCGAGAATCAAACCAAGTTGCAGCAGCAGTAGTAGCAGCAGCAGTAGTAGTAGCAGCAACAGGGATGGGTGAGGGCAAGTAGGGAGCAGGTGGACCAAAAGTGGGTTGGCCTCAAACCAAATACACGAGGGCACCAGAAAAATAAGAGTAGCAAAAATATTAAATGAGGAAAGCTTTGCAACATCAAGTAAAGTACAATACAGGGTAACACAAAGTTATATAGGTACACAATTATGAAAAATAATGTCAAGTGGATGGGTAAAAATAATAAAGAAAACCACAAAAAGGTATAAATGACTCACACCCATAACCAAAATATAGATAAATGTACTGTACATATTAAAGATGAGTTAAACACACAATGAAGATTAGTTGATAGTTAGTCAAACTACAGTATCAATTCTGGTACAAAGAGGACAATTTGTGTATATACATCTACTGGTGCTGAGATTTAGATTAATTATTATTGATATACACCCACAATTTTTTACTCCTGTTCATAAATTAAGGAAATATTTAACACAATATTTAGTACAGTATTCTACTATATATAGATACTGTACTAATGCATTCAATTTGGCTCTAGATATACCATACAGTATTTATTCAAAATCATAATACTGTTTATACATATACCTGTATATATAGTATACAGCATGCAAAGTGCAAAGTTAAATGAATACCAGTAACCCAAACACTTGCCACATGTAAACCATTCTGCATCAGTCAAAATAAGGTTGATAAAAAAATTGAGAACACTATAAATGAAAACTATTGGCCTGGTTAATCTATCAGTTAAACATGAAAATAATTTAAGCAATCAAAGAAAAACTTCCTCTGGCACTTTTAGCACTAAAAAATATTGATAATGGATAATACAGTAGCTATACACAATAACAAATTCATAAATAGAATATGAATAATAACCTAACAAACAATAAAGAAAGAAGAGTGACAACAACACTCGGAGGAGGAGACTGACCTGATATCGGACATGGTCATTATTGGTCGGACGGACTCGAAGTGTGAAGCGGCCATGGAGTTGCCCATCCCCTCCTGACTGTAGATTTCCTTCAGTTCGCTGCTCAGGGGTACGATGAACTCATTGTGTGTCACTTCCCTGGGGGCATGGTGACAGGCAGTGGTAAAGAAGGGTGTACAATATAATGAGTAGCAAATGGTTGGTGGATGTGTGTGTGTGTGTGTGTGTGTAGATGGAGTAGCAAGTGGTTGATAGATGTGTGTGTGTGTGTGTGTGTTTAGATGGAGTACTAGTATGTTCAATACACCAAAATTGCTTATAAATCACAATTTATCATTAATAATTTTTTTTGTAGCATGGAAATTGTACAGTAATTAATAACCATATGTTGACTTTATTAGAAAGTATCACCATCACAATTAGGGAATACAGTACAGTAATAAATTGATACATAACACAAATCTGTACTTACATTGTGTTGGCAAAGCTTTCAAGATGCAAGGCAATGAGTAGGTTATAGAAGCCCATACGTAGAGGTCCAGCCATGTACTCAGACTGCATGGCGTATAGGAGTTGTTTCTGATCCACGTGTGAGCAGAGGGTGTGGGCAGCTCGGTAATTACTTTGGTAACACACAGCGCAGTACAGCGCCAGTGAGTGGGAGTGGAAAGCCAGCAGTTTGTCGTTTTCAATGAGTTCGATAATGTCGATACAGCGGTCCTCCTCAGGGATGTGGAGAGCCAGCATCGGTACAGGATCCTCAGCCAATATTGACCAGCCTCGGATGTCAGATAACTTAAGTGCATGAATCCTTAGTGAAGTGTTTGGTACTCGGGACCATTGGCATGGCTGGTAAAAAAACGAAACAATAATTTTACAAACAGAAAATTATAACTTGATATGAGACTTAAGTGAAGGGAAACTCTTATTATTATTACATCACAAATATTAGGCAGAAAAATCTCTTTGTTGAGTAACTTGTGAAAGAATGGCATAGAATACTAGTAGACCTGTAAATTATTGCTCCTTTTAGTCAATATACAAGGAACTGAAATGAATTTAAAATTATTTGAATATAAGAACAACAGTACAACAGTAGCAAATGTTCTCTTAGCTTACCCTGAGAATCTGTACTTTAAGCCTGGGTGGCATTTGAGGCACCACATGCTTATCACTGTTCTGTAATACAGCAGCACTGAGAGGTAGAGTGTTTGGAGTACGACCCAGTTCAATCTGTAATGTCTCTTTACTAGTTGGCTCCAGAAACACTCCAGGGAAGAGTTTTGTACCAGGCTCCATGCGGTACTTGTGTCGGGTGTTCTTTCCGTCGCATTGCAGTGTGATGAAGCCCGTTGAAGTGTCAATGAAGCATCCAATAAACATACCCTGAGAAGCTCCTTTACTTCCTGCATCAGTTGACACCTCTGCATGAAGTTCATCAGCACGGAACATGTAACAGCTGTGGCGCTCAACTCTAAAAACATATAATTCAATATGAGTATTCCATATTTATCCAAATATTGTATCTTACTATCAATGCAACATGTCTCACATATATTAAAAAATCTATTTGACTATAAATGTATCCCTCAGGACTAAGACTGCTATACATTTCAAAAGATATAAAACAATACAAAAAATGTCACTAAAACAAGGGAGTAAACTCACGCATTCTGGATGTGTCCCTCTTCCGTGTACTCCTGGACAATGACGGAGCGGACCTTGGACTGGTCAAAAGCTGTGTCATGGATATGGTACTGTGTGGTGACCCAACCAATGTACACATGGGCTGGATCTTGACCAGGGAAGATCCTCACACCATAGAAGTATTCATTCATCAACTTGAGACACTCAGCATCAAACAAGTCCTCCTCTCGCATTTCTTCGGTTGCACAAACTGTGTTCTATTGCAAGAAAAGATATTGCTAGCTGAAAAGGTTGGATATCTTCCCTTGAATAATACAACTAAGATAGCCTAGCCTTTGGCCCCTACATCCTGAATACTGAAAGGTATTATAGGACATAGACATGGATGTTATCTATGTTTACCTTTTACAAGTTCCCATGCAGAATGGAAGTACAATAGACACTTTCTTTGACTATCTTTTTGTCCCTTACCTGTTTTTTTACCCCATATTTACCTTTTCTTTATATTTTATTCCATCCCTTTTTTTTCTGTTTAACTTCCTTCCATTATGACTTTAGTGCCAAATAATCCCTCTGGACTTGGTGTTAGTTCTCATTGCATTTTTATTTACCTGTCTCTCTGGAATGGCAGGTGGGACCAGTTTAGAGTCTCCTCCTTGACCCAACCTGATCGAGGGGGACCGGTTCTTGCGTGACGGACGAGGGACATCCAGACTGTTTGAGGTCGGCTCTGGGGTGCGTCCCTTGCTCCTCCCACGCTCAGCACTGGCATCGCGCTTCTTGCTGAAGAATCTGTTGGGAGTCAGCAAGGTTGATGCAAAATACCTCTGATGTGTAGTAAGTAGTAATACAGAAAAAAAGGCAAGCTGGAAGTCACGTGAAAAGAAAATTTTAATACAGCTTATAAAAAGCACACAATTATAAATCAATGAAGGCTCTTCCTCAAATATAAATAGAAAGTCATTACAGTACAATAATAACTAACGTTACATCAGATGTTTGTTTCAATATACAGTTCTGTACTTCATAATAAGTCATAGTTTTATTTTTCTATGGAGAAGTAACATAAAATGCACAACTAACATCTGATAGTTGTGCCTAGAGTCAGCACACATACATCACTACTGTACTGTACTTACAAACTGACACCCCACTCCTAACTAAAGAACACATCAGCTGTAACCATACCTTAATTATGGTACCAGCAACACTCACCTGTCTTTGTAATATCAATATACCACACCATAATATAACAATCTTTATTGGATGGTATGACATTGCTGAGGTACAAATTGTTAGCTGTGAAGGTATCTAGAGAGGGTCAGTGTAAAGTGTTTAGAGTGTACAGTACATGTGGAGGGAGAATAGTGAGTGAGTGAATGATTTTATGTCGATGTACAGTATAGATTGTTTGTATTGTAAATGTCACTGAAGATAACTCAATTGGGTGCCACCTTATGATATACATGTAACACTGAGTTTAAACTTGCAGTGTGTGGAGTTTCAACACAAGAGCGAGGCGAGCATAGTTCTCTAAAATAATTCCATTCGTATACTGTACACAGATACAAATTTAATCTTACACAGTATGCAAAATACATGTACATAAATTCTGATAAATCCTAATGTATTGGTACTGAAGATCAATACTATATAAACAAAGTATTGTTTTCCCACTCTGTATAGTTTACACTCTGCATACACATACATGCCTGCAAGTAGCACACATTATACACACTGTAAGAACCATACAAACAACATCCATACTCTGCACTTTAAAGTACAGTACAGTACATCAATACACACAGTACAGTATACACATGCCTGAAGATGCACACATAGAAATGCAATAGTATTATAACACTTCAAGGAGATACAGTACAATCCTTGTGTATACATTTATAGGAGCAAAGTATCCATTGTTAACATATATAAAATCTTCAGTTCCCATCTATACACTGTTCTTGTCATAACAATTATAGTAATGTATGACTTCAGTATCAAACTGTAGTAACATTACAGTACAGAAAATCACAAACAATCTTACCACCTAACATTGTACATTTGCCCACTTTTTTACCTATAGTATTTTATCTTCTATCTCAATAAGTTTTGAATTCAGAGAGTACAAATTCATGATTCTCAGTTTTTTCATTAAACAAGAAGGTTACAGAAATATATAGGAGTTACAGAAATATTTGACATTCAATGCTTTACAATTCAAATATAACTAATAGTAGAATAGGCAAGTAAGAACAAATGTACAATTCAGTAACAAGTACTGTACACTCTACACAAAAACAACACTTTATTTCATTGCACAAATATTAAAACTCTCAATAATGGCTCTGATATTACAGTATGATAAGGTCAACGAGTTCTCAATTTTATCTAAAATCTCTTCACATCCCTAAACTCATTGTAAATTCCATGCAGGAAACATGCCATAATATATCATTATCAAGTCTAACTACAGATAATAACAATGTTACATCTAAAAAAATATAAATACTGTTCTGCATTTTGTCTTAAAAGGTACTCCCATTTTCATTATATGGTACAATTATCTTATATGATAAATATTTGGCAACACTGATACAATACATTGATACAATATTTCACATCCAAAAAAGAACTTTGACAAACATCAAAAATGATCAATCCTGGAGATTGGAAAGTATCAAAATTATTGTGTGAAGCATTGTGTGGTGATGAAAGGAATGCAAAACCAAAAACGAGGAAGCAATGAAGGGTAAGATGGGAAAAGGTATGTACTGTACTGTACTGTACTGTACTGTACAGTACAGTACAGTACAGTACAGTACAGTACAGTACAGTACAGCAATAACAGAGGAAGGTAATCAAAATATGAATGGGGATTTCATAGACAGAGAAGAATGGTTGTAGTGGGAGTGATATAATTTATAAAAAGGATGTGAATGACAGAAAATTTGCTACAGCTAACTGGGTCTGAGCCCTCATAAGGCATGAAGTATTATACTGACATTACAACAGGAAGAGGGAAGGAGATAAACGAGGAAGGACAGCAAGCACAAAGGAAAAAGAAAGTGGAACAGGAAAATGCAACTGATCAGTGCAAAGGTAAAATGTTAAGAAAAGGGTAAGTCTGGTGGAAAGGTAATACAAGAACTAATGTGGTAAATCTTGAAAAAAGGTGTTATATAAATATTTAAAAATATTTAATTCCATGAAAAAACAGTAAGAGATGGAGTGTGAGGCAAACAGCAAAATACAAACATCATCCTTAGATTCCCTTCACTGTGTGAAAGAAAGTGAACAATGAACAAGCAAATGCTGCATCAAATGGAAAAATATTACATTATAAAAGGTTAATTCCACACTCAGAGAGGACTGGAGTTCTGTGGTGGTATTTTTATTTCCTTTTAATCAACACAAAAAGACACCTTTTTAAATATGTTCCAGACCATGTGGTATGGTTAATGTTTGGATTAAAAGGTGAAAAGAGCCATTTTTTAGGTGACCAATATCATCCATACACCACATGGCAAGTACTGTACTGTACTGTGGTGACTGGATGTTACTGACTGATGGGTCCTCAATAAATGTAATGTGGGATCAACCTTCAAGTGTGCAGCAAGAGATGCTGTAAACACTGATCATGCCCAAGTCAATACCTGGCAGCCATTACAGCAGTGACGGTAGTGTGGAACTGTCTGGTGAGTCCAGCCGTGGGGAGGAACACAAAGTGAGTCATACACACCTCCACCTTGCTCCCAACATACTCACCTAAACACTATTGTACCACATCCCAACAAACATTCACTACATCAGGTCAGTTAATGTGATAAATAAGTTATGTATATGTGTCACCAAACCTACTACTGTAAACCTACCACTAACAGAGTTGTGACTGGAACCCATATCATTAAGTTGCTGGAAACTGGGAAAGGCGTACACACACATCACCATGAAAATTAAGTCAGCTTTTCCTATTTCACAATAGTGTGACCCTAAAAAATCCCAGTGTTTGTTCTTAAGTATGATCAGCAATAACATGGATCATTTATATACTGATACCGGTATAGCATTATGGCAGATCTGAGAGGCCACTATATCAACCCCTGAACACACTCACCTGCTCTTGAACCTGAGTCTGCGCTCGGTGAAGTCCTCCCGGATGAGGTCCATGCTTGCAAGAGAGACATTTGTTGCAGCACCACTCACAAGGTTAGTGATGTCACACCAGGAGAGCAAGCCAATGTCACTACCATACTCAATCTCTTTCCTTAATACAGTACAGTGGGCCATGTGTAAGATCAGTCAAAGGTTAGGTAATGATTATGATCGGTATGATGGCTGAGTAAATCCTGTATGAAATGAACTGAAGAGGAAGGAAAAAGACTGTATTTGGCCTGGAAGACCATGTGGCATGAGGGAAAAGGATATAGAGAGGATGGACAGCAAACATGAAAAAAAAAGGAAAGGAGGAATAACAATGATGAAGCCAATATCAGCAGAAGAGGGAAGGCAAGCATAATGGAGATGGAAGGTGAGGAAGAACAGCAAGCATGAAGACAGAGAGAAAGAAGGGACAGTTGATGAAGTAAATGAGAGTGACTTGGGTTCAAAAGGGCAGCAACAGTACAGGAAGCCATCACACCAATCATTATCATCTCCTAACCCATGATTTTTCTTGCCTATGGTCCTGGTAACTACAATACAGTACTCTCACCACAAACCAAGAAGACAAAATAAACATCAGGGGAGCAAACAAAGCAACACTACAGTACTGGTATGTGTTTCTTTCTCGTTACAGAATGCTATTTGGTGGTACAACCAGAAATACATACAGAGTTAACATCAGAAGTAGCAACAAAGCCAGACTACTGCAGTTAAAGTTCTAATCATCAGAGGATAAAACTCTAAACAACCAGGGAACAAAAAATAAATTACAGAGTGACATTTACTACTGTATATCAAAATGTGGCAAAATGTTATGTTGTTGATTAATTATGTTCCTGTTGTAGAGTTCATATCCTGTGTTGTTCTCTTATGCCTGTGTTACAAAAGGGTCCAAATGCACTGTGAAAAAAAAAAAAAAATCTAATCTATAATGCTAACTAATGATTAACTCTGGGGCTGCACTGAGGGGTTGGCTACTGGCTGGTGCAAGACTTGGGGCCGTATGCAAGAATATCTGTGGTATTAACGATGACGTGGTACTGGTACGATGGCTCTTGTGTTAGTCTGTGGAGTCATCGTACCGGTACCACAACATCGTCAACCCCATGAATGTTCTTGAATATGGCCCATGATGCTAGCAGTCCATGAGGGCACACACACACAAAATAAATAAATAAATAAATGAAATAACATAAGAGGAGAATCCCATGGTGCTCCAAAGCGGGAGATGATGAACGGAACTAAGATATGATGGGGGCTTCTTACACCTCCCAGCAACAATTCATCCTCCTCTTCCTCCTTTACCCGCAGTCAGTACAGTACTCCACTCTCCTCCTCCTACTCCTTCTCCTCCTCACTCTATCCACTGCCATACACTCACCTGAATGGCGACTTGCCCCTCTTCTTTCTCTCGGTTGGCTCTGGTGTGATAATTTCTCCGTCTCCAGTTGTAGGAGTTGACAGTTTACCTAAAAACAACATAAATATTATCAAACATATCAACAGTAAACAAATCTACACAACAATTCTGTCCCCGATGTTAATATCATGTTATTAAAAATGTTTCCTACTTCATTGCTTTCATACAACAAAGGCATCACTACAAACATCATAAAGTAAATAACCTTAAATGACTGCCACAGGACTTTTGGGCAAAAACAGAGAATCCATGTTAAGTACCATAATGACAAAGGATGAACTACCTGTATGAGTAAAATTATATACATTACACAAAAATGATATAAATACCATGGAACTAAATAATCAGACACACATACACACTCACAATCACAAGAATACTGTAAGAATGAGATAAAGTAGAGTACTGTACCTGGATCGGGTACTGGTTTTTCAGTGGGTGTAGTCTTCCTGGCCATACCCTCATCTGCTTCCACTCCTTCTTCATTGCTATAGTGCAGCTCTGGGGTGAAGAATTGTGTATCAGTAAATAAATAGAAAATTAATAGAAATAAAAAAAATTAATTGGTATTGTAAGAAGTTAAATATATGCCTGGTGTGTACCATAAAGACTAATGAGTGGTACTGACCTTTAATATCTGAGAGAGAGAAGCCAGTGTCAACAAGGGAGCTCTGGAAGGCAATGGATGGTTGGACCTCTCCGTGTTTGAGAGTGTGTTGCCGTTTTCTAACTTCTTGCCATCGACGGGCCTTCTCCTCTTCACTGTTCAACAGAAAGAAGGATATCAACACATGTAACAAACCAGGTTAAAAATAATGGAGTGTACATTGATATCCACTACTCCAGTACATAACAAGGGCTGAATTTAATGTACTGTAACAACTCTACTCACTCTACAAATACCCACTATTCAGTACATAACCATGCTACTCACTCTACAAATACATCATCGCAGACCACGGGCAAAGAGACCCTGAGGAATTCCCAGTTGGCCTTTTCACACTGTTCAAACATCTTGGAGGAAATTTTGAGGCACGGGGGCGTCTCTGAGCCAGCAGGGATGCGGGTCACATCGATGGTGGACTCTACTTCCTCGTTGTTCTCGAATATAGGTTGGTCCTTGGTGTACCAGAAGGTGATGGGACGTTCCATATTGCTGTCAAGACAATTCAGTTCAATAATGTAAAGTCTAGTACCATGTCATATAGGGCATTGGGTACTAAGATTTTTATTGACAAAGTTTTGCAGCTATTTTATGAGGTCAGCAATAGTAAATGCTTTTCAAACCAATTCAATAATGTATAATCTGGTAAAGTACTAAGTCTGCCATAGGAATTAATTTCTCATTGTCAGTTAACAATTAACCCGTCTATACCATACTGTATACCGTACACAAGAAGAACATGTTAGTTAATTGACTCACACACAGAAGGGTTCGTAACCTTCCTGGAGACCGTATGTGGTAAAGAACTTGAGTTGGTTGATGTCTTGTCCAAATACCATGTGAACCTTCTGTCCCACACCGAGTGTACATGCAGGTACAAAAGCATCACCTTGTACATCACTAAAGGCCGTCTCAGAACCACTGGCATCCATCATCAGTTCACCATTGAGGGAGAAACCTGGGAAAGGGAGCCAGCTGAAGCAAAACCCACTCAGTAGTCAACATGATGGGTATCAAAGTCAATGTCAAAAGTACACTATGGAGAAATGCAAAGAGTAAAGGGTGTGTAATTTCAGAACCAGAGAAAAGTGCAAGTGGAATGGTTTGAAAGTCAAATGCAAAGGTGTAAGTAAGACAGTTATAACCCTTACACCACACTAATAGTTTTAAACCCTATACGAGTTTCACTTCATGAATACTTTTATATGCACAGTAATTTGAGAGTGTAAGCATACTAACTGCTAATATATACAACTGCCATAATAAAAACAGCCATATATAAAAATAAAAAGCTACCAAACTACACAATTATGAGGCCACAAACATCAAAATTTCTGAGGCATAAGGGTCAACTGCTGTTTGTACAGTTTATTGAATAGGAAGGGAAATGTTAGCTTGTATGGAAATGCTTTATGAGGAATACACAGAGGTGTTTATAAGGGACAAATGAAGTTTATAAGGAAAAATACACCTTGCACCATGCCAAATGTCTGTATATCAGCATAGAGTACAGTACTACTGTATAATTACCAGTCATACACACAGTTAAATAATCAACAAACTACTATATACAGGTAAAATATATAGTACAGTAATTACAAAACCACTTCCCCCAAATTATTTTACTCAGAGGTGATTTACATACAGTAAACAAAGCACACTTGTTTATGAATGTCCTGTCTTATAGGTTGTTCTCTTAAATTTCTTAACCAATACAAAAATGTCCAATAATCAAATGTGCAATGTGTCCTGTACATTTGGTAACTTTTATACAAACCAGTACATTTGGTAATTTACATACAAACCACTCAATGATTCAAAGTAGGTATTTGTAACACATTTTTAACCATACTTTGCATATCATATCAGTGGTAATAAAATCAACCGAATACAATACAGTACATACAAAATACACAAAAGATTATAATATATACAAGTACATTAATGCATAATTATATACTGTACTGTATTCATTATGTCCGATGGATATAGCATCAATTTATATCAATCTTCTTAATCATTATATATTTAGTATGCTTTTATTGTTATATCAATATTCTAATTGAAGCAACTACAGTACAAAATTTTTCATATGATGCTTTCTGGAAAGTGTTGGGAAGCATACACTGGAGAAAATAATATCAAATTGGAAATACAGTACAAACCAAAAAAGCAACAAAGATGCGCCAAAGAAATTATAAAAGAGATAAGCTGACAAAAGCAAAATAAAATAACAAGTTGGAGATGAAGGTCAAACAGACAGACAAAGTAGGGAAACTTCATTCACATTTCATGAACGAAAGTAACAGTGCAGTGGGAAGGTGTACAGTAGGCTACTCTGAGATGGACATTTAAGGTGATAATATACTTTTGGTACATTAAAGACAACTAATTCCTTTAAACTCTTTCTTGGCATAGTTGGAAGGAATCAGTAGCTCTAAATTTACCAACACTATATTGCCCCTATAATTAATGCATCTGAGTATTATACTGCCAGGTACAGTGCAGATGGAGAACATTACAGTACAGTATTATTATTATCTGCACATTTGACTGGAAGTAAGGCGGTGGTGGTGGTGGTGGTGGAGGTGGTGGAGCCTGTACAGTATATGTACTACCATATCTGTCTGGCTGCCACTCATTTCTTTAAGTGCTACTCAAAACTGCGGTAAAAATAATTCAGAGGACTCCAACGCAGTATCAGATGATCGGAGTTGTCAGAAATAAAAAAGGCTACAAAACGAAACACTACAATCTACTACAGTACATTCATAATGCATGGAATAGATAAACAAGTGCATGGAGCCAGCAAAGAAGGAGGTCCAGCCACTCACTTATGGTCTTGTCGACAAGGTCAAGGCAGACCCCGACAATGTCTCCCACTTGCCACTTGTGACCGTAGCTGTCTGTGATGGCCGCATGACACTTCTCTTCCTGCACCACCATACCAGAGTAGTTTTTATAGGGGTAGGAGTACAATTATTAAGGGGGTACAGGATAATATGTTGCCGTATAATAATTGAAGAATTCTAATTTCCCTCAAACAGGGCAAAGTAACTCTTTGGAGAATTGAAGGTTACTCATTTCCTTTAAATTGTGCTGAGAAACAGGTTACCTAAGTAGAGATTGTGGTACAGTTTTCAGGAAATAAAATCTTTCAATTTAGCAACATTATACCTCCTTAAGACTGACATTCACACGTAAATAAATGAAACAATAGAACATGAAACATAGCCTTAAAATATTGGATGTGACCGACTGTGCACAACCTTAAACTCCAGACACTCACTCAAAGCACCAGAAACCTAACCTGACACTTGGGAATTATTATCAACTCAAAAGAAGACAGGACCTGCAAATGGAACACAAATCAGGGTATAAAGTCTGTGAATCAAAGCAACAAAACTTATAGGGTAAGCAGTGACAACAACTGGTACAAAGACTGCATATGTTGTCTGTGAAACATTAGTACCAGTCATTGTTGTTATTGTCTATGTTTCTTCTTTCATAGGGCCCTGTATGGTGCTGCAAACAACATAAGATCATACAGGACGTTATTTTTCTACATTACGTTCTTCTCTGCTAGAGCAACAGATGGTCAATTGCTGTGGGACAAGAGACTGTTACATTTGATAATTGGTAAATGCTGCAGTACAAATAAATTATGACACAACTTGTACATCTGAAACTCAAGGTTATGTTAGCAATGTTGTTAGTGTGTATTAGGTCACTTGACGGCCAACACACATTCCTGTACAAATGTTGGTCCAGAGGGATAAGAAAACACATAAAAAGAGGCTTTAGTTATCCTGCATTAAAGATATGATATGAATGACAATAATTAATCGATGGGAATGAAGTGAGGTATTGTATGTGTGAATGTATCTATGTATGAATTGGTATGGTAAATTTTAATGTATGTTAGAGCTTGTGACAGTCAACTCACACAGACACAGTGAGAATAGGAAAACAAGAACCAAGAATAGGAGAACAATACAGTAATGTGATGAGGATGATCACTGTGAGAGGGTTACGTTTTGTTTTGGTACCCGTCACATTCTCATAAACAGCACTAGTCTTAATTACACCAACCTAACCTAAGATAAAATGAACTCAGTGAGGCCTTACAGTGCTGGACCTAACCTGGGCAACAAGATAAGGATTATAATTATAGGGTTACCATAATTTCTTAGATGTATCTTGGAGAGCTGATTCCTCCAAACTATGCCCAGGTATAAAATGACCCCCTTTAATTCTGTCTATAGGAATCAGCAGCCCCTCAGTTTCCAGGAATAAAAATGAATGACCTGTTTAAGGGAATGTTCAGGGTACCGAGAATGAAGGAGAGAGTGACTTACTGATGGCCTTATCATGCAGATCCATCATTATCCCGACAATATCGCCGGGCTGAACACGTCGACCGTAGGGCTCCGAATAGCCCGTGGTGTTCTTCGTGTGCTTCAGGAATGATAACGAGAGATGAGAGAGAGAGAGATTAAACACAATCTGCCACAATACACATTACATGGGGATATCCTCTGCTTGCTTGCTTCTCCAGTCATCAAAGAAAGCAAGACACCATGGTGAGTGAATATTAGTTCTACCTACAAACATTCTCTTCAGCCTGTTTGAGAGATATAATACCACACAAGACATGATGTGTGAATATTAGTTTAAGCTATCTATAAAATTAATACTCTTTATATGAGAGATATACTGTACAATAATACCTCAGCTTACCGGACTCAACACACCAAGTACTGGAAGCAACATACGGTACAGCTGAACCTCTCAAAACCCAACATCTATATGGTAATCTGGTAGCTCCAAGTTATCAAAGGTTTTCATACTTTAGGAATATAAAACTGTACCTTCAATTACAGTAAAGTACAGTACCCAGCAAAAATACATAAAGAATATACAGCTATGAGAACATGTACTGTATCATTGTCTCAATACTTTTTTTGCTAGTACAGCATAATAATATTCCACCACTGGACTCCTCTTTATTTATTGACCTTTCCAGAACTAAGAGCATTCCTGTGGATCAATTGTTTTGTGTTTGAGAGGTTCACCTGCACCAAGCACTGGTATTACTGTTCACAGTAACACTGTTAATGGGAGACTGTCTTGACGACTGGACTGAAGTGTAAAATAAATTAAGAGAAAAATGAGAGAAGCACAATTAACACCTTTGTAAGAACACTATAATGGGCTATGTAATTGACAGAAAAATTGACTTAGATGACAAAACGCGAGGAACATGATAAGTCTCCGTATTATTACTATAACTAGCTAAGTCATAAACAAAAAAATACTGAAAATTACTGTGAATACCTGACATTGAAGTGCACAATAATGGTATATTTTGCCAATTCTCTTTATACAACTTACTGAAAATTATCCTCTTCTGTGAAAAAATGAATTTGTATACCAATCCTATCAATATATACTTGCAATACATACATAATGAATAATAAATATGAACTCTATCAAGTTTAAATATTAATATGCTGTAAATGTGCTGTCCTTTGTTCACAGTTTCATGCATCAATATACAACAGTGTCTGGTCAGGCCACATCCAATCATATGACAAATTATTTATGTATTGTATGTACTGTACTTGGTAACAACAGAACAATAATAAAGGAACAGTAAAATATGCCCAACTTACTACTATTATTATAAATACCAGTCATACAACAGAGAGATATTAATGGGACAATAATAACCTGCGCAAGATTGATGGAATTAACTAATTTCATACTATTGTTACTCTCCACATCCATCCTTTACTATACTGTACACCAAACATAATTCCTGGCAAAAATGGAATAACTGGATACTTATCAGCAACTTAGAAACACTAATAAAGGGTATCTAAGGTCATATTACTTAGAAGGAATTCCATCAATGCATTTATTCCAGGATAAAAAAAAAAAAAAAAATACACTACAGTATAGCAATCCCCTTCCTCTCTCATTTACTACAGTATTTCATTATTCCCCTCTTCTCTCACCATACCAACCATTAATCTCTCATTCATTAGCACTTTATTCATCATCATCATCATTCATTTCACCACCAACCAACCAACCAACCTCACCCACTACTCACTCATCACTTCACCAACCCCAACCAGCATTCACCAACCATCCCACCAACCCCCTCCAGCATTAACCCAACACTCACCCGGAACCCATCGAAAGCCCATGACTTGTCGTCGGCGCCCAGCTCAGTGCCCGGTTGGCTACAGATCTCCATCCAGCCAACTCTCATGGGCCCAGATGTCAGCACCTCCACCTCGAAGTACCATTTGCCTGAGGTGACTGCGTTGGTCTTCTCAAGGCGATAGGTGCGGTGTCCCGTGCCTAACATGCCATTCTGATCTGACGTTGCTGTTCCTGCCACACAAAACAAAAGTCACTCAGCATCTCATGGTAAAAACAAAGTAAGAACAAGCAGGATGAAAACATTCCCAGTTGGTATTGTGAAGGATAACTATGACTGATTCAAAGTTCACGACCCATTAAATAGACACTATACAGTAGATAAACAAGTGAATAAAGTTAGAGTACACACCTTCAGCCTGGTCACCGGTGGGAGCCTCCAGGATATAACCGTACACAAGTAGAGTACGAATGGTCTCTGAAGCAGTGTCCCGGTTGGCCTTCTTGATGGCATCGTCCACATTAGCATAACTCACCAGGTGGGGTGAACGATGCATGTCTGGGTCTTCATTGAGCCCGTAGGTCCAACCTTGCTGGATGCGCTCACTGGCCCAGATGTTGTGTGTGTTCTCGGCAAGTTGGTCCACCAGCTCTTCCAACTTGGATGTCAAGCTTACCTGCAGAACGTCAGCAATAAAATATCCCCATCTTCAGTCATGGAAAGTCCATTATATTTCAGTGTTAGCAATATTACTTCTGGTGTCTCAATACTGAAGCAACATCCCAATCTTTTACTGACCATTTTGTACAGTACATGATGATATACTATTTCATGAAGGGAGTGGTAAGCTACTGTCTTTTCATCCATAATGTAAACATTCTTTATAATATAAGATAAAGTAAGAAAAAATATAACAATACTGTACCTGAGAGAGGTCCAGGGGTTGAGGTTTGTATCCATTGGACTGGAGGAATGGGTCGTTGGGAAGGCGGACAGAGCGGATACGACTTGGTGGCTTGTCCAGTGTGATGTGATACCCCAGAGACAGAACTGTCCTGTTATGACATGGGAAATTTATTATAACAAGGTCTACATCATTCTTTAATCAAAAGGACAATATATAAAAATTCTCTGAATACGGGACCACAACTTTGAAAGAATTGGATGGATGAATAATTGTACAATCAGCGACTCACTTGAGCGTCTGTAAGGCGAGGGTCGCATCATAACGCTTCTCGCTGGGGGGAAGCATTTCAAAGGAGGTGAGGCAGGGGTGGTGGAGTCGGAGGTCATCACGGCGTTCGGAATACGCCCACCCCTGTTCAATTTTGTTCATGGCCCACATTTCGTGAATGTTTTCGGCCAGTTTGTCTCGTACCTGTTCTATGTATCCGGGCAACTGGATCTGTAAGTCATTTGATTAGTTAATAAGGTGAATCATTATCCCTTTATAAGAGGAGGCATTACACACCCATCTCCTATCTTATATTTCAAACTACTGTATATCCTGTTTATTTGTAGGTTTGGTATTTCAAAATCAGTTCTAGTGGTGTGGGTACAGTAGAGTACTCACAGTAGAGGTGTCAACAGGCTTGGGTACAAATACTCGGTCATCCTCTACCAGTAGTGGACCGCACAGTGTGGCTTTGTGTTGGTCACCAAAGTAGAAGCATGGATCAATGGACAAGGTCTGTCATTGATGGGGAGGAAAATAATATTTTAAAATATATAGAAGTGAGAATACGGCAAGTTTTTTTCCTCCCATATATAAAAAACTGGAAAAATATATAAATAATAATACAGTAGTAATTATAAAAAGATATTATCAAATGTGAGAGTGAATGACACACCTGGAAGGGTAGAAGACACTCAGACACAGGTGAATGTCCATCTGGTGGTGGATACTTTAGACGTCCATGTTCACCACCAAGTAGAAACCTGGCACTGCAAAAGTATTAAGAACATGAGAATACTCGTACACTGTATTTGTTTATGGTATAAGTTTGCTGTTACCCACAAAAACATGAGGTTGCTCTGCAAAATAAAAAGCACAAAAGTTAAATGATTTACTCAACATTGTATATAATGACACTTTCTGGTCATCATGATTTTTATTAGTCTATTTTTCTTCAGCCAATTACCTAGCAAGGAATTAAAGTTTCCTTTTTTATTATATGAAAGTCTTCATATTATTAAAATATTAACCGAACATTATGTACAAGGCAATGTAAGCCATATGGAAAAATGTCAGTATTTTTAATATTTGTTTACAAAAATCATACAAAACTATTTTTCAGTAATCAAAAAGTTAGTGTGATATCATACCTAAGTTTGGCAGAGGCAGAGACAACAGGGAAGAACATGCCATCCAGATTAAACCCAGTGAAGGCTCCGTTGACCTGACGACCGTTGACATAGAAGGTAATGATGGGTACAGTAAGGTCCAGGGCACAGCCAATCACATCACCCTTCTTGATCCATGGTACAGAATCCTGTTGAAACACATAGTTATTTGTTTTGTTATCACTGCTTGAGTTGGACACTACAAATATTTACTCTTAATTGTTTAGATTTAAGTAAGTAAAAATGAGTGAAGGAAATGGACAGAAATTTAATAACAAAACAAGGTGAAGTTCCCAGTTCTTTTTTCCCTTCAAGGTTTGTGATCCCAGCTGTTATACTGTCATTTTTGTTATCATTCCAATCAATCACTCAAACTCACAATGGGGTTGACAAGTGTAGAACGACCACCAGTCAAGAGATAGGACCCATCAAAACCATAGGAGTAGAGGTCATCTCCCACTCCATTCCCTCCCCACTTCTCTCCACCGCCCGGGAAGCTGACGTAGGCCTTAGTGTTGGCCCAACCCACTCGTAGGTGTGGTGGCAGGTGTGATGTCTGCTCTATATGGTCAAGCGTCACCTCAAAGTACCAACGTTGGTATATGGCTGATCCCTCAATATGGCCCACAAATAAATTGGGTCGTACACTGTGTGGGTGAGACATTAATGGTGTTGTTTACAAATCATCCAAGATGATTCACTGTACAGAGATTATGTACCAAACAATATCAAAATAATAAACATCAATACCATTTCTATGGATGAGGAAATATACAGATAAATTTTAACTTCTTCAATATTTACCTGGAAACATGATCAACAAGTTGTGTCTGAAGGAGGAGGTTACGTCCAGGTAGGAGGTAGTCACAGATGTTGTTCTGTGATGAACGTACTGCTGTTCCATTACCAACACACAGGGAACACAGGACATCCAGTACTTTGGGGTCACGTCCATATTTCTCCAGCAGAGCAATGATCACCTTGATGTGTTCTTCCTGAGAGGGAAAGGAAAACAATGGTTACTTCTTATCTGAAGCCATCATTGGGAATAACTTGAGCACTGAAGTTTTATACATACACTATAGGAAAAATATGTAATATTATAATATTGTATAGGCAAGTGACCCACCTTCATGACATTGAGAGCTTCTGGAGAGTCAATAAGAACACAATGTAGTACATCCAACATGCCGGTACCTTCACCAGCCGACCCCAGCCGTGAAAACAGCCAATTGAGGCGGTGACTGTTGGCAAACTGAGAACAGTTGGTATGGTTCCCCTTGATTACTGCAGCCAACAACTGGTATAGGTAACCTGTCAAGAAAACACACCATCAATGAGTGAAAATAGAATAATATAAAACAAAAACAGAGAAAATATAACAGAACTTAAAGTTACAGCCAATATAAGTCAACCTGATATTGTACCAGCTAATATCTACAGTTATCTCCTTCTCCTCTTTAATCTTCTTATCTTTTACCATCAACAATATAACATCCCTTATTTTTCCATTTTCAACTTTATATTATCTTCCCAACTCTGACAGCTATATTATATCTTAAGGACTGAGCAAATGACAATAAATTTTGCATCCTACCTGAGATAATATCCCAGTCCATGCCGGCCTCCTCCCCAGCCAGTGCCACCATGAAGCCCTGTGACGTGATGACGGTGATCTTGTCAATGGCGTCCAGGATTAGGTTTAGGATACCTTCCTCTTGGAATAGGTCCTGTCTGTTCCTGAGGGCACGAAGGGAGATCTGGCGTTCGTTGTGCTCTGTGGAGTACAAGTTGCATTTCAGTGAGCATAGAGGATGATAAAATAGGAATATGAGTCTGGGAAGTATGGACAGTAAAATGACAAGAAAATGGATAATGATAATAAAAAAAAAAAATTCTGAATTGATTGGAACTTAGGATCTGAGAAGTGTGGGTAAAGTGACAAACAATGGAATATAATAATGATAATGTTTAATACTGAATTAAACAGAATTTATCACTAAGGTGGCTCTTAAATGTCAAAAGTAATCCTAAGGTAGAAAAATATTAATATATACTGTATCAACTGACCCAAATCATCAGCAGGATAGGCAAAGTAGTTAATGAGGTCCTCGAGGCAGTGGATCATCTCCTTCAAATTGACAGTCTTCAGCAGAATGGAATGTCGCCTTGATGTTTGAATATTGTCCAGGCCTCTGAGATGAGAAAAAGGCACCGTAGATGTTAAAGAAAAAAAAAAAAAAGGGATGGAAATCATATGGAAGCATAACATGTTCACAGCTAATTCAATTATATTAAACTTTTAAAGATTGAAGTAAATGGCATACAGTAACTTCAACACATGAAGTACTGTACGGAAATTAGTAGCTAGGGTAAGACAAATTGTTAAAGGTTTGGCCAAAGGGAGAATAGAGAAGAATTATGGTTGGTAAAATAACTTGTACTGTAAATATATTGTGCATTCAAATTGATGGATTAAAAAGGCATTAAATAATTGGTAGATAATGATATGATACAGGGTGAGTGAAAAAGGCATACTGTATATCTATTATACTGTATACTGTACTGTAGGTCCTATCCATAAATACGAAGACCGCATGATTATTTGATAAGGGAAAAATCTATAAGAACTCTTGATTGAATTGCTCACTTGATGAACGTATTGAAGAGATGTGAACACTTCCTGATGACCCTGCCAGTACGAGACTCCTCCTCCTGACTCCTGTAGAAGAGTAGACCGTCGTCCATCTTTCCTTCCTCGTGTAGGGTCGCCTGTTTGATCTCCACTTTACCTACACCTTTCTTCTTAATCTCAAATGCCTGGAAAAGTTTTAGGATACAGTGACTAATTAAATCCAATATGAAATAAGCAATCAGATAATATAACATAACAATAACAGTTAGGCTACAAGTATTATAAACATACCCACGTCAATTTAAAAAACACAAACTATCAAAAGCCACAATTAAGACAAATAAACATCAAATAATATGACTGTAACAAAAATAGAGGTACTGTATATTCTTATAACTACTGTACATATCCTCTTCTCTTTACCCTGTAGGATAGCCAAAGTCCGGTCTCCATGTGTTGTATGATGACGGTGGAATCTCCATACTTGATGAGCGGTGTACCAATAATCTCCAAGTCTTTGTCCTCCAGTACTACCTTGTTGTCATCTTTCTCTTCTCGCAGGTAAAAGGCAGTGGCGGTCATAGTTGCCTCGTCCCTGGAGTTGAGAGTAAATGTATGGTACTGTATAACTGTAGTAAGTTTCTTCTTCGTCAAAAAATTCTCTATGATATTTTGCAGGGCGAATTTATTGACGAGACACCTTTTCATCGAAGAGTAAACTTAATAATACCACTCAATACATTACAGTACATTCACCTATGAGAAAATGAAAGTTTGTTCTGACTGAAATATGAAATCACTAAAAGGCTGAAGAAACTACAGCTCGTAAGATGAAAATACATCACAGTAAAAAAATACAATCACCTGTGAAGGACTACATGTTTGTTCTGACTGAAATATGAATCACTAAAAGGCTGAATAAACTACAGAGCTCATCAGATGAAAATGCAGTGCAAAAAATATAATAATGAATTTCCGTACCTGTGAAGGAGTACAAGTTCGTTCTGATTGTTGATGCCGAGGTAACGTCCGGTGGTGATGTGCCTGATACGCATGGGATGGAACCAGTTGATGTAACCACCGGCCCACTTGGTACGAGCCAACTCCAGACGCCATAGTGACCGTGCTTGTGATGTCACCGACCCTCCCTCGTACGTCACGATGCTGTTGGAGTGACGCTGGTATTAATTTTACTGACAATAATTAAGGGGAGATTAAAGAGAAATATTTATTTGGTGAATTGGAATGTCTGTAATTCCTACAAACTACTGGTATGCCACAAAACAGATCCCTAATTAATACCGCAGAGGACATCTGTTTTCTGGCACAGTTAGGAGGAATCAGTAACCTTCCAATTTACTAAACAAGACAGTCTCCTTAATAAAACAGCCATGATTACATTACTATATCAGTTTTGGAGTACACTATAAGATTAAACCTGTCCATAGGGAAACAAAAATATCCTGAAAATCTCAGTGATATATCAGAGTCCTTCAAACCCTAAGTTATAATAATAAAATAATATACAGTACCGGTAACTTACTTTTGTCCAGGTTGTTCAGTCCAGGTTGAAGGAATAGAGAGACATTCATCACCACCATGGAAGAACCTCAGTACCTCACCACCAAACACACACGCTGACAAGGAGAGAATACACAGAGAGAAACTATTAAAACAGACCTCAGTACCTCAATTACCTACAAACACACACGCTGACAAGGAGAGAACACACAGAGAAAATATAAGAACAGACCTCAATACCTCAATCACCTACAAACACACACGCTGACAGGGAAAGAAACACAGAGAGAAATTATTAGAAAAACAGACCTCAGTACTTCAATCACCGACAAACACACGCGCACACACACACTGACAGGAATACAAGGGGGTTGCATGTGTTCTCCTTAATAATTACCCAATAGTGATAATTTCGATAAATATTGAAAGAATTACCGTTATTGAATATGGTTTTTCTACCTTCATTACCCACTAATTTAGACCATTCTAAGACTATTTTCTTCAATGGCATTTTCTCCGCAAATAGGGCATATACAATTGGGGCATTTTGAAATTAGCCTGACCTTACCTGACCTGACCTAACCTAACCTAGACCACAGTTGACTACCAGGACCTAACTTGGACAAACTACTGGGACCTAACCTGGACAAACTACTGGGAAATATTCGTGATAAAGTACAATAAATGACCGAGCAAAATACTGGGACCTAGCCGGATCTGGCAACACTGCTACAAAACGGTAATTCTTTCAATAATTACCAAATAGAGACCTCGGTATCTCAATCACCACCAAACACACACACACACACTGACAGGAATACGAGGGGGTTATATGTATTCTCCATAATAATTTCTAAGTTACATGAAGTACAATTATAAGTTAGGTCATTCTGTGTCAAAGAAACTAACTTACGTATTAATTACTCACTGGGTAAGTTAGTTATAGTTTGTGTGTACAGTATGTGTAGCCTTGTATAATTATGTGTGTGTGTGTATGTGTGTACTGTGTAGCCTTGTATAATTATGTGTGTGTGTATGTGTGGAGCCTTGTATTGTGTGTGTGTGTATGTGTGTACAGCATAATATCAATTTATCGTATTTGATTATACACCTGTGTATATATGTCTATGTGTGTACGTGTATGAGTATGTATGTATGTGAATATTAGAGTATGTATATATGTGTAGGCCTATGTTAGAGTATGTATGTATGTGAATATTAGAGTATGTATATATGTGTATGTTAGAGTATGTATGTACAGTATGTGAATACAGTATTAGATTATGTATGTATGTGTATAAAAGCATGTATGTATATGTATAAAAGTATGTATGTATATGTATAAAAGTATGTATGTGTATATTAGAGTATGTATGTATGTGTATATTAGAGTATGTATGTAGGTATATATAAGTATGTACGCTGTATATATCTTTGACTCACCAACAAATTTAAGTCTGGAGAGTCCAGTGCCAAAGGGACTTACAGACCAATGTGTCACGTGGAAGGAAGCATTCACTATACTCTGTTCATCTTCCCTTGTTGCTTGCTGGGGGAAAACGGAAGAAAAATACACGGAGTTACTATTAATACCTTAGATACTGGGGAAAAGTTACTATTAATACCTTAATTAGATACTGGGGAAAAGTTACTATTAATACCTTATATACTGGAGAAAAGTTACTATTAATACCTTAGATACTGGAGAAAAGTTACTATTAATACCTTAGATACTGGGGAAAAGTTACTATACTGGGGAAAAGTTACTATTAATACCTTAAATACTGGGGAAAAGTTACATTTAATACCTTAGATACTGGGGAAAAGTTACTATTAATACCTTAGATACCCATCCCTCCACCTCACTCTCACTCCTTTACCTCTCCACCCCATCCCTCCACCTCATTCTCACTCATATACCTCTCCACCCCATCCCTCCACCTCATTCTCACTCATATACCTCTCCACCCCATCCCTCCACCTCATTCTCACTCATATACCTCTCCACCCCATCCCTCCACCTCATTCTCACTCATATACCTCTCCACCCCATCCCTCCACCTCACTCTCACTCATATACCTCTCCACCCCATCCCTCCACCTCATTCTCACTCATATACCTCTCCACCCCATCCCTCCACCTCATTCTCACTCATATACCTCTCCACCCCATCCCTCCACCTCATTCTCACTCATATACCTCACTTCCCTATCCCTGGCTGTACCCCTTTCAAAAACCATAACTTTGCTCTTTGCCGCATTCACCTTCAGGTTTCGTTTCTCGTACACACACATCTCCAAACATATTCAACAATCCCTGTAATTCCCTCTCATCGTCACTCAACAGAACTGTATCACCAGCAAACAACAGCACAG